>DWDT01004240.1:0-11431 GCA_018245595.1 Microceris scylla | reverse complement strand
TTTTATTATCTATATTAGACAGACATAGGTACATAATGTCATAGAATACTACACCCAGAAATCAACTTGGCACTTCAAGGAATCGCTTCCTTCCTACCATAATTATGATACCGTCTTTTAACGTCTACTGGCCTGGCTTTCAACGCGTCAATATACTATTACGTCATAGTAGCAATGTGCTTAATTAACTTCTGTGAGTAATAACAAGAATTTCAGCTTACAACACAGATCATGACCTCAAAAACACGTATTACAGCTTAGTTACCGAAATTAATTCAAAACTATTGGGCTATTCATACTCCCTTTTAGCGATACTCAAATTACTTCACAAACTATTTCTATTACCTTAGACAAGTCATTGTTAAAGAACTAAATGACTATTTCAAATCTTATGGTGAGATTACGATATCATAACGGTCGCTTTGAAATTGTCATTGACGTAAACAGTCTAACGTACATAAAGTATTTTTTCGTCAATTTGGTATGTGACAGTCTTGAGAAGATTGAGATCGCTACCTGAAGAAGAGGTCCCCTTAATGTAAGCAACAACGTGACTGAGTCTTCTTCAACTTGTCTAAATCTTTTTCTTATGGTATCAGAATATTCCAGGCAAATATACAGCTGTAAAACTAAGAAATTTGATACTAAGAACAAATATTTGTAATAATGACAATTAGTTCTCCAAATTTAAAAATGCACTGCATGCTATTCCACTGCAGTCAAAACTTTACTTTTACTATTGGATTTGTATTTAAAAAGTTTTTCTTTCCGTCTTGACTTCCAGCATTTTATTGCATCCTTTGACATAATATACTCGCCAGTTACTGCTACAGATTTTATTCTATCTGCAAATACAAATACAAACAAAACATAAAGAAACACATGATAAAGCAATTCATGTAGAATAAATTCAATATTGCAAACCTAAATTTGACAAATATTACATAATTAACTGACTAAATGATTTCAATTAATCCTGTCACATATGACTGTAAAACTCTTATAAAACTTGTCATTCAATAATACAATTAAAAAAACAATGGTGCATAGATTTAAGTACACATATAGCAGACATTTAAACAAACATGAAGTTTATAATGGCATTCAATAAAATGTGTCATAGAGCAGTGATTGATCTTGAACATAAATCACACTAGATTTTACCCACAACTTCATCCATGAAGATTAGGATTGTTGGCTGATTCAATTACACAATTTAACACAATGTTAGTAATATATTGAAAATGTATGACAATTGACAAGCCGCCGCCACACACCGCGCGGCTCGACCACTTCCCCATGTGTGTATATGTGTGTATGTATTTATATACATTATAATATATATATATACACACCTAACATATTAACTCAACAATATTATTTACCTTCTTCATTTTGTATGTCTGTATCTGGATCATTTTTTTTCATCATCAATTTCAACTTTTTTGATTGCTTATTATGGATTTCTGTAGTAGTATCCTTTGCTTCTTCACATGATAAAAAGCTATCAGAACTTCTGAATAGCTTGACACCACCTTTGATTTTTCTTTTTCTGAAAAGTTATATATAATGGATAGTTTTTACAGTTTTAGAACATGATGTGTAAACTACAAGAAACTGGTTGAGTATACAAAAGATTAATAATTGATACATATTGAAATTTTTCTTAGTAATATCCTGAGAATAATTTGAGATTATTTTATCTTAACTTTTGATTTCAAAAATATTTTCCTTTTTGCTATAAAAGTTTGCATGCTGCACCAGGTGATGACTTCCTACACCTTGTAAGACATGCTTAAGCTGATAATCTGAAGTGTATTCAAATGTCAGTTAGTGAGAGACTCTTACCTCTATAAATATTGTTCTCTAAGAAATTATTATTTCTATGTTCTTTAAACCTACAAGATCATAAATTTTACAGAGGAACTTTAATGACTTGCATAAAAGATAATATAAAAAGAATTACTCACATAACTTTATTGTCTAATGTAACAAATTCCACATTTTTGTCAATGATAGCTGATATCTTCGCTCCTATCCTCCTTTGCATCACCTCTGGGACCCTCACATCATTGTAATGAGTTGATGTTTCTAGATATCTTTCAGATTTCTCCTTACCTATACGAGTGATACTATTATTTAGTACTGATGTAATTTATTTAGATAATACTTCACGGAATATTTAGATAACATTGCCTTTTTAAGTTTCTGTACAAGTATAATACATATGTGAATTGCTGTGTCTGTTTTCGTAGTTTGCTAGAGGTCATGGCAGCCCAATATCCTCCGAAGTTTAAGCTAATGGTTGGTGTTAACACTGCTGTCTTACAGTAAAAGAGGATTCCAGTGAAAAATCAAACCGCAAAAGATCCACTATGATAAGTTATTAACAACATTACCATTGGATATAGATTCTTTAGTAACTATGCCTCTCGATTCGTCGATCAATTTCACAAACGATAAGTCCACAGATTCTTTAAATCTGGATAAATCTTCTTCTTCTGATGAATCCGACATTGGAAAACGTATTTTATATTTATGTGCTAAAAACTAAAACACGTGTTTTTGACATTTGAAAGCGACAAATGACAGTTACAGCTCCGACTGCTAAACGTCGTAAATCACTCGATATTTTAATCGATGCTCTGAGTTAATGTTAATTAACTCAGAGCATCGATTAAAAGAAGGACCAGGCTAGAACATAAGCGCCACACAGATATGAGAGTAACTTTAGAGGCTAATTAATTGAATGTCCTCTATTGTGAGTAATGGTAAAAATTCCAACTATTTCTATTTCAAACTGAATGACCATCCTAAAGATAAGAAATTATCGATTTAAGTGTGAAGTCAAAGTGTATGTAACGGAAACGTCAAAGTAAATCGGATCACGGGTGACTTTTTAAATGTCAAATAGGTCAATAATAGGTTATATTTAATCGGAATATTAAAATAAAAAAGTAATCATATTTATTTCAGAAGTTTTGATAATTTCTAGCTCTAATAATGTCCGAATACACAAAACCACCGACGGATCCGGATTTACTGACTTTTATGGAGAAAAATGACTACGATTCCCTAGCGAAATACTTGGTTGGTAAAGTGTATAGGTACAGAGAAAGTATCATAATACCGCGAGTATTAGGGCCAGTGATCATTAAAACGAATGAAGAGAAAATGATCGAGGCCACAGTGGAAAGCTGCCCATTCAAATCGCTAACAAGTTGTATTATTGGTGAGTTCCTATTACTGTCTACCTACAAAATTAGATGTTCCTTGGTAGTTTGGTACACTATTTATCTGCAACAAAACAATACAGCTCCTCTCAGACATGTTAAGAAACTTTGCATATGATTACTTTAGCATGATTAAAAATTGTCCTGATATTATGGATCATTTTAAATTAATTTTGGATTTTTTTATTCATAATATTGAATAAGTTTAACATATTTTATGTAATACATAACAAATTGGAAATTCCAAAGGACAAACTGAATACATAGAGAAATTGTTGCTAAATCAATATTGGGTAGGCGTAATAAAATAAGCACACAATCTTGAAATTAAAATCCACACAATCTATTTCAATCATATTCCAGGGTATGGTCTTGGTGCTGCAGTAGGTCTATTCACTTCCTCCCTTATGCCAAATGTGACCGACACCACAGCACCACAGACTCAGACAGCGAGGGAGATTTTGCGGGAGATGAAAGGAGCTATGTTAAGTTATGCCAAGAATTTCGCTATACTGGGTGCTGTGTTTTCTGGAGTTGAGTGCTGCATAGAAACTGCCAGAGGGAAATCTGATTGGAGGAATGGAACATATGCTGGTGGAGTCACCGGAGGTCTTATTGGGTTAAGAGGTAATAAAATATATTCTTTGAAGTAATTAAAATGCTTTAGAGTAAGCCTTCAAATAGAATTAACATTCTAATCTTTATGAAAGCCTGGTAGAAAGTTGGAAAACTTCCATATGAAGGTCATTCCAGGTCTCTCTAATAGACACTAAAACAGCATAGAAAAGTATGCACCACAAATTGCTGGAGGAAACTCACTGCAATATTTATAAAACAGATCATTAACCTAGAAAAATGTTAATGGTATTTCAATAAATCAGGTCTTGTCACATTGAACACCTTGCGAAACATGTATTATTCCTTAAAAGATTTTGTTATAATTTTTATATCACTTTATTATAACATGAGAAAAATTCTGTTGGAACTTAATAAAACAATTACATCAATTAATATAACTGAATATATTCAAATACAGTCTCCTACCCCAGGGGCCATGGGTTTAAATCTTAACCCTTTGCACTTGTATGTCTCAGTATATGCGACATCATTAATTTTACCATTCCACTCTCAAGAAGTTGTGGTCAAAACAGCCGTCTTTTTTATTTTATTTCCCTTGATGTACTTATGGTACATAGGGCCATATTAAATTTGAGTGCAAAGGGTTAATATACAATTTTTTACAATTTATTTTACCCTTCATTTTTAAAATTATGTGACTTGCTATCCTAGTGTAAGAAAGCCATTGTGAAGCACTCTTAGAGTTCTCCAGAGGTCTTTAAGCCTTGTAAAATCTGCCCTCTCTTATAGAGTACTGTACCTAATTAGTCTTAACTCATACCAAACTGAGAGGACACCAATGCTAGCAGTAGAATGATAAAAAGGTGGATGAAGAATACTTGTATTCTAATTCTGTATTTTAAATTGCAGGAGGCTTAAAGGCAGGCATGTTCGGAGCTGCCGGTTTTGCAGCTTTTTCCACAGTCATTGATTACTACATGCACCAAAGAGGATAGTAAAGTAAAATATATCAGAGAATATTCTTATTTAATAAATTAGTTTTAATGCTTTAGAGATTTTTTTTATTTAACCATCATTTTCAGATTGTCATGTACTGAGTGAGAACTTTTATGTTTATTCATTGGAACAACATAAAATTTCCTAAAACACAAGGTCCCCAGGTAAGTATTAAGATGAACCAGCCAGTCATGTCTAGTAGTAAACATTTTAACATAGAAATGCAAAATTCTGTTAAACACTGCTGTGTTTATTATGGCCACTTTCTTAATGGCCACATACACATAATCGTCTAAAGGCAATTATAGTAACAATACTAATTATAACAATTTATAAGTATTTCTATGATATCTTTAAATATAATTTTATTTAGACGTTACACTTTATATGTACGTTCTCTGTGCCTCATAGTCTGGTCTGGAATAAAAATAATTCGTAACAATACGTAAAATGCGAAAATTACCCTATTGTTCTCGTTTACCGCTGAAACGAATTAAATGAAACTATTCACCTAAAATGAAGCAGGCCTATAAAGTTGTATGAAACATTATATAGACCTCTTATGCCATTCAACACAAAGTACCATTTTCATATGAATGTATATCTTACAGCAAGAGAAGAGGTCTTTTAATAATTAAAGTAATAAATAGGTAAGTAATATTAAAGAGAGGTCTTTTAGTAATTAAAGTATAAAGTGCTCGAAGGTAATGAAGTTATAAAAAATATTTTAATTACAAGAAAACAACATTGTCCAGTCTATTTAATTTTTACTCACTCGAAGAGAAGCGGTTGAACGGTAACATTATATTTAATTAAACGTAGAACGTATATCGCTAAGTCTATTAAATCTACTAAGAAATACTATTATTTCGTCATATTCAGAACTTAAGTTGTGTCATCATAATTATATTATTTATTTTCCGCTTCGGTCTGTTTCTTCATTTTGTCGCGTTTTGTCGATAGCGAATATAACGACGCGCAAAATGCGCGGTGTCATAACATTAAAAACAGGAGATTATCACTGGCAACCCTAAATTATAGCAAATCAAAGAGTCAAAGACAGTACAGAGCATAACCGTATTATCTGCAAGAGTCAAAGGGAAGTTAACGTAACGTTCAAATACGCTGTGCGAATTGATTATTGTAATTTTCCTACAAAGATGTATTGAAACGGATCATTTCTTCATATGAACTTCAAAACGGTTATATAACGAGTGTGTGTTGTATTATTTAAGTGGCGATATATCGATTAATAAGTACAAAATGAAGGATCCCTTTGTAACGGACTCGGGGACGGATTCTCCGGCGCGCGACAGCTTGCGGCATGTTGATAGCTGTTATAATAGAAATTTATTTACAACTAAGTCGTTCGCAAACTCTCGTCGTGCTCTACAATCAGGTGCTGAGAAAATATCTCGAACGTTTAAGAGCGTGCGAAAGACTTTCGGCAATTTGTCGCAGGTAAGTTCCTATCGTGTAAATGTTCGTTTAATCGATATTATTTTCGAAGGTAGCCTTGTACCTAGCTCCAGGCATCGATTATTATACGACCTGGGAAAAACCTACAATTGAGTTGCACAATATATTACTTAAAAATAGCAGTATTAATGTAATGTTAACATTACTGCTGCTTAAAGTATTCTTTGTGTTATAATAATTCATTGTTAATAATTTCTTTTACAATTGTGACTATACAGGGCTTATAATAAATGCTTATGATCTTTATTATTATGTTAACCTATTCATAATAACCCTGTCGCAAGAGACAAAGTACATAATATATGAAAAACTAAATCCCTTTGTGTACAAAGACCTTTAGTTTTAGTTTAAGGAATAAACAACGAATGATGAATCATGTAAAAATTAAGTAATATTGAAACTATATGTATACATGTGATTTTACCTGTGATATGTATAAAATAACCCAGGGTTCAAATTTAGCATTTCAGGATGAGTGGTAGGCGCAGGCATCGACTCACTGAGACTGGTTCTCCATGTCGAACACCCTCCACTCCTGTTACCAAAAAGAAACAGGTAATGATCCAATATATCCAATGGTATATACAGTGGAAACTCGATTATCTGGCCCTCAGTTATCTGGACTACCAACCCCAATCAAAAAACCTTTGATTAAGGGTGCAGTGTTTTGGTAATTTAAAACAATATGTCATATCTTAATCACTTTTACTAAACATACATTTTTGTTAATAAGGTCAATTAGTTTATGTTGTTTTTAATCATTACTTAACATAATGTATTATGCTATAATATAAATATATACTTTATTCATATATGTTTTTTGGGATGACCGACTAGCTCAGACTTATATGAGATCATTCCTCATGAGCTCCTGCTGATTGCAACGAATTGCTAGCGGATAAAATATAAACATTTAATAGTAAAATGCTATTACAATAATTATGTACAAAAAACGATTTTCTTAATTCATATGATTATCCAGATTTTTTATTAAGTCAATGCCTAACGACAACAATTAGTCCGGTTAATTGTGTCTCTTCCGCATTTAGGAAATTCATGTTTCTATGAATTTGTTACAATGTTCTTTTAAAATGTGTATTTTGTTTTCTTTTCATTTACAGGTACTTGGCAGAAGCCCCACTAAACTGTACAGTCCATTTGGCATTGAGACACCTCACAGCCGTGACTTCAGGATGTCTCCGTACATGCCCGATACTCCAGACCATGGGTAAGTGTGTTCACCAAATATATAACATTTTTCTATAAATACATAGTTTTTTTTGCAAATAAATCAGTCCTCAATTGGTCGTTCAAAAAGTTTCCATCTATTAATGGCATTAATTGTTGCTGTCTAACGCTATTGAAAAAAAAAATTGCCTGTAAGTAATTTGAAGTTTTCTGTCTGTCATTAATACTTTAAATATGTTATATTCTTCAGTCTCACATAATCATTTGATCTGGAGGTAGACCTTAAATTTTCGAACAATAATAGTAGAATATCAATAAAATTGTGAATAATTCTAAGATCAACTATTATAAAATGTTGATTCATAATTTTTTCTTATTCATCTAAGGCTATAATTTGAGATATATGATTGTTTAGATATGTAATATCCACTCCCAGCGCGCGATAAGTAATGTTTGAGATCACGTCTTGATACACTTTGTCTAACTGTCGCATTATAAATTGTAAATGCTTCTAGGCTGTCGCCGAAACGACGTAAGGGAGTGACCCATTCCTGGCATCTCTTAGCCAAGAAACGACCTCGGGCGCTGTTCCATTAACTCCGCCCATGGACATCGCGTCACGCTCAAGTATAGTATCCCACCGCTTATAATAAGATTAGCTATGTATATTTACAGTTTTCCCCAGTTTGGCCCTCCAAACAGTATTAAGCAGTATATTTTTCATATTATCTCTACGCGCACAAAAATTTGGAGCCATAACAAATACTTAAGTGTTTGAGTATACCTTGTTACAAAAAATATACTCGTGGTTCAAGTGTACTGTAGTATTATTTTATACAATATTGGTGCTACTTATCACTATAAAATACATTAAAATATTACTGTGTTGAATAAAAGACCCCAAGGTTTGCAAAAATTGAGTACTATTTATATGCACTCATAAAAGTATACATTTGCAAAAGTTAATCCTGAATTGAACAAATTAATATTTGCCGAAAGTTACACACACTATCTTATGTATAACTATCACTATCTTATGTTCAACTCAGTGTAACATGTACGATAGTATGAATAGCAATTCCTTTAATTGTTTTTTTTTAACTGGCAAAACCACTTTAAAGTACAGTGTTGAATATTGAAGTCCAATAGACTATAGGCTCCTAAAATTTTGTAATTTCTTTAAAATATGCTAAATAAGTTTTTTTATGCAAAATGTAAATGGTTTGTTTATAATCATATTTAGTGCTATAATACTGTTAAGTTATAGTATCTGTCTATACAATAGATTTTTTAATAGTCTGATAAATTTATTGATTTCCAAACTGCAACATATTGCTTGTTATTGCTATTTGAATTTTAGCATTATTAAATAATGTAATTTTTTATAATTAGTTGATGAGAATTATTCAGTATCCTTCATACAGAACTGTTGATAACGAAATATTGATGTATTTACGAATTTACATCGACACTGCCATTTAAATAAGTTAATTTACATTTGAATACAACATGGTTTGATGTTTGGAACTCTGTTCGAGGACTTGATTGGAAAATAACAAAAATATGTAATACCTCATATGTTATAATATATTATTATTAAATATTTGGCATATCTCAGTATTATATACGCAAAATTTTGCATTTGCTTGATGTTATCCTAATATATATAAATATATAATATGAAGTATAGGATTTCTTAATAAGTAACACTTTTCTCAGACAATATCGTAGTAAGCTCTTTGATATTGATAGATTTAAGGTTGCTATTGTTTTTTGCAATTTTACAAAGGTTTTTGTATGTTGTAGGATTCGACTATACTGTATTGTGGTATACTGTATTAGTGAGTTCATAAATATGCTAGCAGTAGTAAGGTTCACATAACTCTGTTTCATCACAGAAAATATGGGAATTGTCACTATAAATATTTGGAGACAATGTGTGTAATAAATTCTTGCGCCTAATAAATTCTTAATCCACATAATTCTTCAGAACTGGGAACCCATTTAGTAAAGGACCATTCTTAATGAGACATTTAAAAACGACTCACAGAACATTTAACAAGAAAATCATGTGATGTTGTAATCCAACATTAATGACTGTCATTTTCACCATTCTTATTAACACGCTCATATTGTGAATGATGAAATGGAATAGTGGTAAATAATAATATTTAAATGTGTCCCAGGATCGTAATATGTAAAAAGAAAAGCCAGCTATTAATATAAATAGCATCTAAAGACAATTTTAAGCCAGTCATTATCATTCAAGTCCATATTATTCATAATGACATATTGGCATACAAATGAGATCACTTAAATTTCAGTACTTTGATATGTACAGAGTATGGTCAAATCTGAAATGCCCACATTGAATGGTACCTATTTACTATTTCAATGAATGACAAAAATACTCAATTAGAATTTAGGTTATAGACACATGAAGCGAAACTCAATAAACAAGAGAACCTAAGATAATATTAAGAATGTATAAGGCAATAATAGATTATGAATGGCATATTTATAAACTCAGCAGTTATTATCAGTACTGTAAAATGAATAGATTGTATGAAGTTACATCAATATAATGAAAAGAGACCTGATGCTTAAACAGGAATCATGTCTCTGTAAAATTGATCTGAATCTTAATGTCTGAAGAGATATACATTAAATTCACAGTATATTATGGAAAAAAATCATAACTAAATTGGGTGTTTCATAACTTCAAAGAGATTTTTGGATGTAACTTCATATAAAAAGTGAAAAAGAGAGATTATAAAGAGGCTTGGAAAAAAGTGAGAATAGAATGTTCTGAAATCCTTTGTATTTAAACTTCAGTTGAGTACAAGAGTGTAAATAACATGTGGGAATAGAATTTCTAAAGGGCGATTAATTTTAAATGTAATGTTATTTATTACTGATGAAATTATGATATGTCATGAGGCCTTACTCTCTTGTTGACGTCAGAGGAAACAGTACAACCTTACATATGGACACGGTCATAATCTTCAGACCGTCATACCATTTGTAGCAGCTCAGGATTGTCTACAGATTATTTACCTAATCAATACTTCAAGGCCTGTTACAGTAAGTTTGTATTGAACATTGAAAACTGACTGAAATATTGCATGTTCGTAGCATGAGAATTGCACGCGTTTGTTTCACTAGCTATATATATATACTGGCATTTGGCTATAACTTCATGCGATGTCTGATGCAATGGATTCACAGAACTTGAACTTGTTCCATTGTTATATATGTCACACTCGGAATCGAACACGAGGCTTTCCACTGCGGACAAAAGCTTATAGAACCGAGGATACGGCTGTCGGTAATACAAAGCATCACAACTCGAAAGCAATCATAAATCGATATCTAGAAATATATTTCTTTTCATTATCATGGTTACCATAATGATGTGACAGGTTCCTAATATTTTTTCTGTTGTATTCAACTGAAGTCCCTTAATGTTTTTGTTGTATGTAATGCGAAGACTGATTGTCTGTTTATAGTTTAAGATTACATTATAATTTTGAGGCTTCTCGTGTGCGAGTCGAACACAGTTATAGTAATTGAAGGTTGCTAATAAAATTATGTTTTGAAATAAATTACATTTCCGTCGACATGTTAATTTGGTACGTATAATTGCCGAGATCGGTAGATTATTTTATATTCATATAACTGTGTTCCATTCTCATGTATTATTCCTAAGATCTGTCTTTTACTAGATATAAATATTTCTATTTTCAGGCTCTGCTGTTCTTGTAATATTTATAATGCTACAATAATTATAATTTACAAGTATTAATAAAGTTTTTTACAAGTATTTAAACGTTCTTTTATTATTCGTTTTTCTCTTAATTCCAGAAAATATCCAATCAGATAATAGATTAGTGGCGCCGATTAGGGAAGCAGTGATAGCCTAGTGGTTAAGAATTCAGCCCCTCACTCCGGGGGTG
>DWDT01004239.1:0-11431 GCA_018245595.1 Microceris scylla | reverse complement strand
ATATATCAAAACAATGGCAGACGAGATGTTAAATTTATTAAAAAAAACTTTAAAACCTACCACATCGATTCGTAATTTGAGAATAAATCAATAAAACAAAAGGACAAGCAGTAACAATGATGTATGCAATTTAAAGATAGTTTTTAAAACTTTGCTAAACATTAACAACTTGTAAATATGTTGCTCAGTCATAATTGCATGCATGTACGGTAAGGAAAATGATATAGTTCTGAACGGCTTTCCTATGAAAACGGATCTGTATAAAACTATTTACCAAATACGAATTTCCCTGTTGAAACACCTTTTTTAACATATTAATCGATATACGACTCATATACACTAAAGAATACACACTAAAGAAATAGACTAACAGATATTTTAGTATATTTCCATTGGCGAGTCGCCGCAATGAAACTTCGAGAATATTCTAGTGGTTTCGCGAAGTTAAGTACTATTTAATAGAGAAATAAAAAAAAACATAAGCAGACATTTACGTATATCCATCGCTTGTATTCAACTAGACGGGCGCATTATACATCATTTCAATGAACAACAATGCCTAATTAATACTTTTACTATGACCAAGTCGGGTGGGAACAACCCGGTATATAATCATAACATATAATTCACTAGCTATGGAGACTTCTGTTGAATAACCGAACTTAGTACAAAATGAAGTCAACACAAACGGACCAGCTAGCATTAATCGATATTATCATAATGAACACTAACCTCACCGATACAATAAAGTAATACTAGCCAATATATAATATAATTTCTGCTATTCTCGTGTATAAAACATGTCGTTTTAACTATGTTAGCACGATATTACACCTTCCACGATACCTTTTGAAGCGTTCACCTAAAACTCGCCTATTTATATATACATATTTTAAAATGTTTATTGCGGAGATTATTACGGAACTTGCTCGTTACCTTATATTAAAATACAAAGAGGCACATTTTACTTCATTTCACATCACTCTTCCGAGGCTTGGCTTATTACAATAACATTTATTATTCATAAGAATTTTTAATGTTGACGAGGATGTACGATAGCAGGAAAGGAAAAAACAATGCTTAATTTTGCCGAATCACCAAAACGTAAGACCGGTTGATTGGAGACGAGAGAAGCGTGAGAGTGAAACGGTTGGCACAGCCTTGCGAGCAACGTGGTCACCTCGTCTAACGACCCGTTGCTTGCGAACAGAATTAATAAAGAAAGCATATGTAAAATATTCCTTTAAAACATTGTCAGGGAGGCCACGACATGATGAACACTGGAAACTCCAAAGGGCAACAACGTACACGGGCAGCGATGTAAAACTCCGAACACGATAAATACAAAAGTTGCTAGAACATTCCTCGCGCTCGCCTCTAAACAAATTACAAATAAACGACCACTATGCATCTTAACCGAATCTATTTCAACGTATTATTTATAATAAATAGAAAATAAAAAAAAATAAAAAGAAAATGAAACCCGAAAATTATTCAATAGTTTTTAACTAGCGGTACTAATACGTGGCCAATGTTTAGTGCTACGTTAGATGAAAACTACATACATTATAGGGAAATTACAGGGTGTCGAACGCAAGCGTTGCCAGCGGACACGTGCGGAGACGGGTCTCAGGAGATCCTCGCAGTGCTGATGATGGCCACTCTCAAGAGCAGAGTGGCGATTTTTTTTTATACCATGAATGGTGGAGCGGTATAGACGTGCACGTGCCGACGTGCAAGCCGTCTGGAGGCGGCACCTAACTTGAGTGCTGGCAACTGAGAGGATCGGTCCGCGATTGTGGCACCCCACGACGACGGCCGCGAACGGACTAAACAGTAAATCACGCTGAAGCGCCGCCACTCGTTCGCCATACTGCTTAACTTTACATGAGAGAATTCCAGCCATGATTGTGTACCGCTCGTGCTAGGTCGGCACGCCGCGGGGCGGGGCAGCCCCTCACGCTCAGTTATAGATCTTGATGGCCTTCTCCAGGTAGTTTACCCGCGAGCGCTTGGGTGTCTTGTTGATATGCTCGAGGCCCAGCCACGGCCGCGCGGTCGCGTCTGGAAGCGACAAGCCTACATTACATATTAGCACCTGCTCCCACGGCTACTAGGCCATTAATAGATTGGTTTACTCACTCGTGTTACTGCTCGGCCTAAAATCGAATATGTTTACTATAGCTCCTTCACTAATGTAGCTGGGCCGGCCGTTTGTCACTATGGCGAAATTGAACTGCAACAAGAAAAAACATTGTACAAACATTTAGAATCGTGGACAGCAACAAAGCTTTTTTGGTCATATGTAGAAAAAGACAATTACAAGCAGATAACGAAAAGTGCTAGAAGTCATCACGATATAAGTGTCGATTATCGCTTATAATCACTTAAAAAAATACTTTCATCGTCATTGTCAATCCTGTTATCATACCATTGGACACAGATCTCTGAATTACGTGCCATAGTTTACAAACTTCACATGGCTTAAAAACATAATGAACTCTAAGATGTATAGGTTTTCTAGCAATGTTTTTCTTTCATTCCAGATAATGATATTTAATCTCACAATACAAATTCTTCTCTCAAGTGCACAATTCAACCCATGATTTTCCCTACCTAAGAGAACTTTGTCCATACTAAAACCCTATTTAAAACCGACATTTGACGCAGAACCTATGAAGTATAAAATACCACTTTACCTTCTCCCACTCCTTGTCGGGTATGTCGAGTTTCCTCTGCAAGCGGTCCTTCACGTCCTGGAAGGGCTCCTGGTGCTTAATGCGCGTGTAGAAGGGGATGCCGAAGGTCGCGTACACCTGTTTGTGGTAGTGGGCGCACGGCACCAGTACTTCGTACTCCTGTTGACATTAGAACTCAAATGAATACGACAATTTTTTTTACTGAATAATAACTGCCATCACATCATCATTTCAGACTACTGATATAGATAGCTAGACATAATATGTAAATGATCAGCAGTGGTAGATACTAGCACCCAAATATAAGCACAATTCAGTTCTATTTTTTGATCTGCCAATTCACCACAAAACCGACCTGACCTTAAATTAGTAAAGATGTTGACATCTTCAAATAGAAGCCAAATGGCTGAAGAGGCTGGTCGTTAAGGGTTTTGCTAGCACAAAGAGTGCTTACTATAACATAATTCCACATCAATAGAACACCTAACTTGTAAGTATCTAGGTTAAGTAAAGCATAACATTCCCCAATACAGAAAAGCCACACACCATTAAATTGAGCTCATCCCGAGGGATCTCCTCTATCCTGTAAAGGCGCGGCGGTGATATAATAACTTGGTCCAGCGTCAGTTCGGGATCAGGTCCTGGCAACACCTTGTGACATGACACCTCCACGATCCGTAATCTGGAAATAGAACAATAAAATATAATCAATGAAATGATCACTCCTGTTATGTATTTCATTCATGAAAGATATTTTCCATAAATATGTTGTAAAAATGGAATGGTCATTTGTATGAGGAACATTAACAGGAACATTCTAGAATATTACTTTCTTTAGCAGGCATGCGACTAAATGAAATGGCATCATCATCAGCCATTCTAAACCCTTATGTTAGCAACCGGGTACCCGGGTACCCATCATGGTGTATTTATATGAATAACTCAAAGAAAATGCAATATTTTATTGTAAGCCCTCGATTCGTCGTTTAATAACTTAAAAGAAAGCTAGTTATAGGTGCATTTAATTTATTTATTTTCTATTTTTTTTTTAAATCATGTTAAACTTTAGCCATCGCCCCATTAGCAACCGGGTACCCGGGTACCCACAGTAGAAAGTGTAGAAACTAAATTGAAAATGGTTTTTATAAATGGATGCAACTACATTTTATTGAAAAAATAAATAAATGATTTATCATGTAATTAAAAACATTAATTCTGACATTTAACACATTTTATAAGAGAAGTAGAGTGCTCGTCACATACTGGCAGGTGACAATTTGCGCAGCTCTTACGAGTCTTTCGTCGTCTTTTTACCGGCAAGGCATTTGCATACATGGCAAGATCCTGTCACTTTTATTCTTCCTGTTTTGTCTTTTTGAATTGCTGGACCAGGATTCACCTCGATTGTTTCGGTTAGTGCATGACCCAAAATACTTTCAACCGCAATTTTTGTGGAAAAGTAACGCATTACTTACGCATTCGCTGTGCGGTGTTCAATCATCGGCAATGCTAGTTCTTCACTTAGCTTCCGCATAAATTGACGACGTTCTGTTGTTTTTTTAGCAATCATTTTATTATTTTCATAATAAATTATATATGATGCTAATGAAGAAATGTCTAGCATGTTGAAAAACATTGCCACTGGCCATCTTGAAGATCGTCGTTGACTTGTGTATCTTCGGACCATTTGGTCCATTGTGTCAACGCCAGCTTTATATCTATTATAAAATTTGATAATTTCTGGTTTTTGTTTTTCGCCATCATCAACTGATGCATCTGAATGCATTGTAGATAACAGAATGACAGCTTTATTTTTTTTAGGAACATAAGAACACATGGTAACTTTTTCATGAAATCCAAAAACTGTCGAATACTGCTCCCGTATCTTATCTGCTTTCATAACACTAGGAATATAAGGTTTTTTTTTTTATCGTGCCAACAATAGTTATATTCCATGATTACAAATGTTTAGCAACGGGTAGAGTAGTAAAGAAGTTATCCATGCAGATGTTTCTACCACTACCTCGGTACGGAGCCGCTAATTCTTTCACTACTCTTTCACCTTGATTTTTTTCCCGAGTGTTATCTATTTTACCAGTGTACATAATCCCTTGCAAAGGATATGCGTTTTCCGCATCACAAATCCACCAGATTTTTATACCATACTTTGCTGGTTTCGATGGGATATATTGTGTGAATCCAGTACGACCACGTTATGGGTAAAGCTGTTCATCGATTGTCGCGATTGAATAAAAAAGAAATAACCTTGAGTTTTTTCTTCTGCTAACGGTGTCTGTTCAGTACCGAACAATAAAAACGGGCCGACTACCTGCAGTACCCTAAACTAGTTTCAGATGTCATTCACAATTATACATTATTATTATTTATTATTATTTTTTTAACTGTCACTAACTATTCATATTTAAAGAAAAAAATGTTTACAAAATGTTTTTTTTAATAAAATAAACAAAATTTTAATTATGTAGTTAAGTGGGTACCCGGGTACCCAGTTGCTAAACAATGTCGGTAAAGTTGGTTGCTAACATAAGGGTTAATCCTGGTCATAGCCTATCTTAATCCTGGTCATACTTCTACTATCATGCACAGAGGCATGAAGATATTATTCTTCGGAATTGTTGTTATTGCTTACTTTCTAGAATTATCGCGTCCACTGACTAGTTAACACAACATTACAAGAGATTCAGGTTCACATCGTGAAGGCGGTCTTTTTCCAAGAAATGCAACTTTGGCAGCAATAAGGGCCCATTGTCATAAACAGACAGAGCCTGCGTACAGGATGCGCAAGATTTCTGTACCAAATTTCAGCCCACATATGAAGTACATTTACATTAGTCAAAAGGTGACTCTTGTTCTCAACTTGTTATGTGCAATACAAGAGAAGGAAACAGACTTAGTAGACAAAGACAAAGAAACAGTATCGAAACTCTGAGCACTTTGATAAAGTATTATTCATTACAATAAGTAAAGTTTCTAACACTGTGACTTTGGCAGGTGAATAAGCAAACAATGGACATTTGGTTGACTGTCATCTGAATTTTTTTTTTAATTCAGGAGTATTGAAACACCTTCTAAGTTAATAATTCCAAAATCATTGCATCACTTGCTAATATTTTTTGTATACTAAAAGAAAGATAAACCTCTTTCCAATTTTATCCAGTACTTGAATAGTGTAGAAAAAAATAAAAATAAATTCTGTGTCACTGATAATGGTTTCATGAATAAAGAAAAACCACCCAACTCACTTGCCAGATCCATCTGGAGACATTTCAACAACCTTGGCTGCCTCTTCTAATATATCAGCCACTTTACCACATTTATTTGGGTATAATATTAATTCCTTATCTTCTTTGTAATTTGGACCGACCTGCAAAAGCCAATTATATTTATGATTATACAAAACTTTGATTTTAATCTAAGAGGACTAGTTGATATTGCAGAGGTTCTATTCTATTTCCACCTCATAACACTAATTTTGTTTTTCAAATAAAAAAAAATAATACTAAAATGTATTAGTCAATTATAAAAAAGGGTTAAATTAAGGGTAAGCAGTTATTATTATAACAAGTATTGAGACTTACCCATAAACATTTAAACTGCTTTTTGTTGTCCAATTCATTAACTTTAATAGATAAAATCTGATAAAACAATTTCTTAGGGCACTTTGGTTTACAGTACACTAGCAAGTCCTTTAGTATACCGTCGTAGGAGTATCTTAATGGCAGTCCAGGTGTATCCTTGTAACTGGGGAAAGAAAAAAAATAAATATACAAAAGTACTCTTAGAACTATAAATATTATTCTCATTAACACTGCTGTATGAATCTGTGCATTGACATTTACATTGTCTAAGCTTGCATCTTATCACGCTTTATTACTCAGTCAGTTAAATGGGCCACTTTGCTCTTGCACCAGAGCTCTCCAATACTAAATGTATAGGACATACACCATTCAAGTGCATACTATATTTTAAATTAAAAAATACTAGTAATATAAAGGACTCTCACTTTTGACACTTAAAGAACTGTATGAGGTAGGGGTCGACGTTGAGGCGCTGCCCCACCGCGCGCGCCATCTGGTCGTAGCGCATCTGCATCGACAGCTCCATCGTGAACCTGCCACCACACACCACATCATTATTATTATATCTTTGCACAAGGTCCCTTACTGAAGTAGGCCGAAAGCGTACATATGAGTACATCAGCTATCATCAATAGACATTGGTGACACCTGTTCAATAAGAATTTTGCCGGTGGCCATAACAAAGGACGCTCGAATGAAAATGTTATCTTGATATAAATCAATTAGAACAATGGTGTACAGGCATGTCCTGTTATGGCAGTGGCTGACAAATACACCGATATATTACATAAACTTTAAAAGACAATATTAGATACAAGACTCACCCGGGATCGTTCGGCACGCTCTTGTCGACGAACTGCACCTCCACCTTGTAGAAGATGTACTTGAAGTAGTCCTGGCAGGTGGGCAGCTCCAGCTCGTCGTGGCGACAGTCGGCGCGCTCGAACACGATGATGTCGCCGTCCATCAGCTCGTCCAATACCTGGCCGCGTGCACACGACTCAACCCGAGCGGCGCCCTCGCTACGCCACGAGAACGCTCCAGGGGTCCCACACACATCACCTAACCCTCTCTAACTCCAGGCGGTTCTATATCCCTGGACAATGGTGTCTCTTACATGATACTCTTGACAAGAACTTCACATGTGTGTACTTATTTTGATACTATACTTTCTGACATTAATAATAAATAAATTTAGGAAATTTTAGGTTGCCAAATCAAACCCGTAAATAATATATTTGACAAAAATAAGACTTATTTTATGAGCTTAGAGCTTTGCGCTGAGAAACTCTTTGTATTAGTAGTATCCATTTCTAAAGAAAAACTTGGGCGTCAATAATCATGCATTGATGAAATAACCACACGAAGGAAAATTTTCTAAAATATTCGACTATACGCCTGGATTTATCACCATATATAATACATAAAACTAACAAACTCGAAGCATTTAAAAACAAAAACCAACTTTCTTTGAAGATGCTTTAACTAAGTAAAATTTTCTATATAATTATGTAAATGATATATGGTATCGTTGGAACCTCAGAATCTTTGTCGTTCTGTAATTCATAGCACGTTGGTACTAGCTAATATATCGATATAATATTCGAATGATTGAATCAATTTATTTGTTTAATTTTTTTTTTCAATCGTTTTTAAGTTGATTTGTTTGAACTTGGTCGATTAGGATTATTTTCAATTCAATATTATTGATTTGATTTAGTAATTAATAGTCGTTAATAATAATTTTATACAAATAAATCGATACACATCCATATATAAATGCATACTTTTTGTGCTAAATGAAGCCGTAAGCGTGCTTTAATTTTGAATATATTAGTAAACATATTTCAAATTAACGAAGCAATAAAGCAAAAATAAATGTAAAAACGTCAATACCTCTCGATTCATACCTTCCCCAGAAAGACATGTATGCTACAAATTGATTACTGTCACAGATTAGCGGAGAGAGACTGGACATAACATATATATTACATAGAATAGTTTATTTCGTAATGCAAAATATTTGGCAATAGAAGATGAAATAACCAAATAAATATATCTATTTATAATACTGTATAATAAAAAATACGTATACTATGTATAAAACTTGATTTTACTAATTTTTCAACAAATGAAAAATAACTACTGTTGTAGTGGCAAAACCTAAAAATAAATTTATATTTGTACTTGAATTTTTCAGTATGTTAAATAGCAGTGGTAAAAGGATATTATACATTTTACAACCCAAATTAAAAATAATATTTTTTTTATGTGCATACGATAAATAAAACAATAAAACATAGCTTAATATAAAAATTACCAAACCTTGTATCATATGAAATAAAATCATTTTAATATATCTATAACATTATGTAACGAATGAAAATTTATCACTGAAAACTCATATAGTATTTATCTTTAAACATTTTTCAAAATACCTTTCACCACAGTTAAGACTTTTTGACTGTCTAAAAATATGTATATTTATATTGTTTTGTACCTGCATGTGTAATTCTATTATTATAGATATACATAAACTTAGAACTAAGAAAGTGGGTGATGGCGTAAAACTGATAAATAATACCTTTTCGAGAGGATCATTATAATTGCTGATCTTCTCTACGTAGTCGGGCTTGATCTCTTCGTACAACACTAGAGGTGTGTCGGGAGGAAAACCTGGGGAAATGAGGAAACATTATCATTAATCGATTTAAAAAAAAAAGTCCCCATTTTGTCTGTATTTTTTTCTAAATCATGTTTTAAAATTGTTTTTTTTTGTGTACAGAGTAACAACAGAACAGGCGGCATCAAGAGCGACATGTCACAGTGATAAAATGACACTCGTGATCCATCCTTGAATAGGACTGTAGGACGATGACTGTTAGTGTCATTTGGTATTAATTAAATAACAGAAAAGGAATGAACCAAGGAATGAATGAAGAAACCTGCTCGTTTATTGAGTATCGGGATGAGATCGGCGGGCTTGCTGGCGATCGGCAGGTAGTGGTGCCCGCAGTAATGTATGCGCTTTTGCTTGGGGTCGTAGAACTTGAAGAAGAGGATCACGTCATTCTCCTTGTCGAAGGGCGGCAACGCGCTGAAGCCCGAGTCCGGCGGCAACATCTCCAGGAAGATATTCCACGGGTTCATGTTCTCAGACACGTCGGCTACCGTCTTGTTCTGCTCGCTGAGGATGTCCAGGCAGGTAGGTCTGCAAGTCTGTCGTCGGGAGATATCGGTCAGTGCTTCCACTACGATTGTACAATGATATCTTTTGTATTATGGTATAAAAAAAACTCATATAATTGAGGCTGGGAGGAGAGCGACCTGGTTGGAGCGCGCGCTGAAGGGCCAGGGCCGCAGGTGCTTGAGCGGGTAGCGGAAGTTGTCGGCGAAGAGGTCCATGAGGTCGGCGACGGAGGCCTGCTTGCGCACGCGGAACACGCGGTAGTGCGCGCGCTCGGGGTCGTACAGGTCGTTGCCCTGATGCCCGTCGAAGGCCTCCTCCAGCACCACGTTCACGTTCATGTACAGGTGCGCCTCGTTGCGCTCCTTGCGCCGGATCTGCAGTTCACCCTCAACATTTTATTCATTTCTTTTAGCTTCGGCGCATTCAGAAAAACAACGATGTGAGACCCACACGCACTTTATATTGAATAATGAATTTAAAAGGAGAAACAGAAGTTTAAAAATACGCCATCTATTATTCAGCTCAATATATAATTATTTAATACTTAATTAGGTAATAGAAAATCACATACGGTTTCAATTCGCTTCTCCTCGGCGAGCCTTTCACTGAGTTCTGTCGGTATGTCCGCCTGTGTCACCTCTTGCAAAACTGTTTTTAACTGAGAATCCCTGCAATACAAAATGAATGCATAATATTGCCCTAGTTATTTATATATTTTGTTGGTTTTTAATAACCACTAAGCCGAGCACTATTTGAAAACAAAAATCGGTCTGTTTCTAGTTGTATTATTCTCTTTAACTTAAAAATTATTATTTAAAAATATCGGTGGCTCGCACAATTCCTTCTTTTATAGTAACACCGACGGGACGTACAACTTTCAGACTAAGCTTTCAAGTTAAATTTGGGAACTAATAGAAGTCAGATATTATATCTCAAGGGAATGTATTTTACCGTTTTATAAAAATTATTACGTCTAGCTCATATAACATTTAAAGATGAAATGTATGACATGTGGTATTTTAATACTTGGTGTATCTATATCACTATAAAAATGTATAAATATTACGACCTTCCAAAAAGAATATTACAATGTTCCAAGGTGAAATTGCAAGGCCGGCAGCGGCACGTACCTGATGTAGACCAGCATGTAGGCGTTGGTGCAGTGACGCACGGTCAGCGCCATGTCCTCGTCGTGGCCGCCATAGTTGTACTCGATTGCCTCCTGCTTGGTGCAGCGCGACACCACGTCGTCGTCGAACTTGCACCACTGTGCAGCAATACTAGCTACTTATAGGAACACCACTCCGCGCTGCCCTGCATCTGCCCGCCCCGGGGTTCGATACCCGGGACTTCTCGGTCGGCAGTTGCGCTCACAACCGACGGACAAATGAGTCAGTCAATAAGAAGAATAAAAACAGAAAAATATGACAGCCAGTATTGACTTCAGATTTTATTATACCTAATTCTTCCATTTAGATAGATCTACTTAAACACTGTATCCAGAAACATAACAACTATTTTATTATCTTAATAAAAAAGACAATTACATGTCCAATGGTGGCACTGATCTATAGAGTATCGCTGGAAGCCTGTCAATATCAACCAACTCCCATTCATTGCTAAACACAGTACCACTCCAATAAGACGTCGCTGAGGTCAATATTTAGACCTAACGTTTTGAAATGCTTTCAACTACTTTATATTGCCACTCGAACTGAAGAGCGTCCTGTGTTGCGTTTGCCAAGGCATTCTAACCACACATCTTTGCCCATTGATGCCTTTTAAGAAGAACTGCGAAACTGTCAAAAAGAAGGTGCACTCTCGCAACAGCATTCTGCAACGCCTCACTACCACCAAATGGGGAGCTTCACCTCAGGTCATGCGGACCTCCGGCCTAGCCCTTGCATTCTCCGTTGGTGAATACGCATGTCCTGTATGGAGCC
>DWDT01004238.1:0-11434 GCA_018245595.1 Microceris scylla | reverse complement strand
CTGACGCTGCTGCCCGTCGGCGGCCAGGGCATTTAGCCGTGCCTATTCAAGCTGTGTTTTACCGCGATCAGCCGGTCGCCAGAGCCTCGTCTGTAATAGCAGGGTGTACCACGTACAGGTGAAGTTGACTTGGGCTCCTGAGATGGTGGTTGGAACCCCTTACACCCCTACATATTTTACCAGGGCATTATTCTCAGATATGTTTCTTCCACAAGGAACAAAGCTTGAACAGCTTGTCTTGTATCTTACCTTGTGCTAACTGCACAAGGGAAGTAGTCATATGGAGTATGTCAACCATCTTCAAATGGTACCTTCATGCCATATTTTTTCTCTTTTTTAGTTTGAGAATACTATGTTGGACTTTATTTGGTTTAGTAAATTATTCATTGAACAACATACATATATGCCTTTATCTGATTTAAAACAATCCTAAAATCCAAACTAAGCTGATGTGATAAAAGAGATTTGAATGTACACAGATATCCCACACATTACGTATAATACCAAAAAAGTTAGATTTTTATACATTTCACTTATATTGTTCATCAAACTATAACAAACTAACATCACTAAACACAGGTTCTTATTATTATATTAATCAATAGTGTTGTTATTTTATTAAAAAGGAAATATAAATGTCATATAAGTAAATAGGGTCTTTGATAATGCCAGTAGAGTAAGAAGTAAATAAATAAAAAAAACACAGCTCCTAACAAAAATTGATGTATATTAATAACAAAAAATGTAGTTTTCTCAATTAAATAATAAACATTCTTAATACATCTATACTGTGCCTGGGGCAAATAGTTTTACGCCTCTATCAAAGAGCTTAAATAGATATTGGTGAGATTTTTGTTCTAAAGCAAACAAATGTTGGCCAAACTTTTGACTTGGATGCTTTACAGTAATATGTCCCGAAACTTCTGCACTCCATCCCGATGAAAGATTTTCCACTTCTATTATTGTATCAGATGTATGGGACAGAAGGTTTGATAACACATTTGTAACATCATTTCCACTTGCTACATTACAATGACACAGGAAGAATGAATTATTAAATGTTCTTATAAGTTCAATGATCATTTTACAAATGGTATTAACATCTTTCAGTGTAAATTGCATGTCAAACAAATGAGACACACCTTCAAATATAACATTAACTGAACCATGCTGTTGATACATAGATGTGATTTTCTTATCTATTGTACATAAAAAGTCCTGTGTTGATAGTACCTTGTTAGAGAACAATGTCTCTACCAGTTCATCAGCAGCATTATAAAACTGAACTAGCCCCATGTCAACAGATTTTTGTAAGTTATAATTCATTTTTAAACCTATATTTTGATAATGCATGAAAGAGTTATGTGTAAGTATGACAAACACAGCCCTTTTATTTTTTATACAATGTCCGAGCACACAACTTGTTATGAATGAGCTGTCACAACCATTGATCTCCTTAGCAACTATGACTTTGCTTGGTGTTATCTCCTTATCCAACTCGAGACATGTCAATATATCTGAAGACATTCTGAAACAAAACAAATACTTACTATCTGATTATAATGGCAATCTTTTAAAAAGGATTTTTAACACTGATATTGTTGCCTAGCTGATAAGCACGACGAAGTAAAATTCGCCTTGCTGAGTGCAGGCAATCCTGTGAGGTTAGTATTGCGCCTACCGCGAGGTTAAACAGAGTTTCCAACAAAAACATATTCTTATTCCTAACAATAAAGCATTATACATACCTGATTTGAATACCAAAGAGGCTATGGCTACTATATGGCTCAGTAATTAATAAATAATATTGTGACCAGATTTGCCACCACAAAATATTGTAAGTTTATAGCAATAAGAAAAACTATGTACAGGCTGAAATTCTCAATCGATTCAGTTTTATACTCTTTTTAGTGACCAATAATAAATATAGAATATGTTACATATTTGAGTCTAAATAATCAATCAATTGACAGTTGACACACGCTATTTGTCACACACGAGTTTGTGACAGCAAATACTTATCTTTTTAAATTTATATGTAAAATTTGCTAGCAAGGAAACCAATAAATCTCTAGTTGTCATTATTACTCTTAGGGCCTGTAAAGTTTTTATACTGTATTCAAACACTCTCTCTACAAAAGTAGATACATTAAGTGTTCAACCTTGAAATGGCAACGATACTTTTAAACTCCATTCTTTTATGAACGAATTGTTCAAATGAGTGAATTTATGTTTGTTCAAAAAATATAATTCCAAGTTTGTTAATTATCTGAAAACATTGATAAGCCATCCATACAAATTGTAATCTAGTCCATACAAATAGTTATTACATTTCATATCATATTTTGACATGACAATTTATTACGCGTACAGTCAGTAGTACCTGTGACATTGACAATTGAAAACATGTGTGATTCTGTGTAAATCGAGACTGTGACTGAGTCGCTTGAGGTTAAATTTACCGACCGACAGTGTTAATAATGAGATAAATACCTAGTAACGAGATGCACTGACATAATATTACATAATGTAAAATGAGAAATCGTGACATAGAACTCACCTTGAAATACTGGAGCATATTATGACCGTGAATGTGTTGTATTTGCCAATACCTACTGGAGTGAACATCTAATTCAAATATAAAATTATTCCAGTATGAGCAAAGGAAAGGAAATGAAAGTGTCGAAATGGTACTTTGGAGGTCTCGCGTCCGCAGGCGCAGCGTGTATCACGCATCCTCTAGATCTGCTGAAAGTCCAAATGCAGACTCAGAAAGGAAAAAACATCTCTATGTTAAAACTTACAGGAATAGTTTTAAAAAATCAAGGTAAGTGTTTACCGGTACCGAATTTCAAATAACAGAAAAAAAATATTTTTTTCTATGTAATAAGAATTTACTTCATGAAGAAATCACTACTTATTTAATCTTTATAGTAATGTAATATTACATCATATAATTATATCCAGGCCAGGTGTGAATAAATATTATTCATTCTCATTAAATATTTCCATGTACTATTTATTTTCTTAAAAACATTTTCTTATAGTAATATCTGTAAATTGTTATGTATAATAGCATATTTATCATTAAAAAATTATCAAATACTTACCACATTCAGATTTTGAAATTTTGATATTATCATCCCAGAAATCATGCAGTAGAATTGAGGGATGTTTATTTTTCTAATAAGAGCCTGTGTGTAATTTCATATATTTTAGTGAAATATATGTATGTATATAGAAACAATGTATTGAGGAAATTTATGTAAATATCAATATTACAATTAGTTTTCAATGTTATTAGAGTTGCTTACTGTAATATTTTTTGAAGAACAGAATTCTATTTTATATGTAACAAACATGACAGTTTATTAATTTCTGATAAAGTATAATTTTTTACAGGAATAACAGGACTGTACAATGGAATATCAGCATCTCTCCTTCGACAGCTTACATATTCCACAGCTAGGTTTGGAATTTATGAAGTAGCAAAACAACAGCTCGCACCAAAAGATGTAAGATACATTGATAATTGATTGACATTGATAATAAATTAATATTGATGATGATGATGATCTAATAACTGAGAAATATAACCATTTTTACATTATTACAGGGTAGTGCCATGCCATTTTATATATCAGCATTTCTAGCTGGTCTTGGTGGATTTGCTGGAGGATTTGTTGGTAATCCAGCTGATTTGGTTAATGTACGAATGCAAAATGATGTGAAACTACCACCAGAACAAAGGAGAAAGTGTGTTTGTTTAGCTTACTTGTGGCGCTATTTGAACTCGCTTGTAACCACCAGCTTATAATTTTTAAAATGTACGGCTTGCTAGACATAATTACCGATATCAGGATATATGACATTTACATCAAATCGTAATAATAAAAGGGCTTAATTTTCAGTTACAAAAATGCTATACATGGGCTCTGGCGTGTGGCATCTCAAGAGGGGGTTTTAAGACTCTGGGCAGGAGCTTCAATGACTTGCTCCCGTGCTGCTCTAATGACAATTGGCCAACTTTCATTCTATGATTCCATTAAAGCCTTACTGCTTGCTTCACCTTACTTTGGTGATAATGTTGTCACACATGTAACATCTAGCCTTTTGGCGGTAAGTTTAATTTTACTAAATACTAATACAACTGGCAATAAAAGCTATACCCCAAATTTAAACATAAAAACTTTCCTTTTCTCATAAGAATGTACCCAAATTAACTTACAAATTTAAATAACCTTATCACAAATTAACTAACATAATATTGTCATGTGTAAATTTTAAATATATTAATGTTTCTAGGGTGCAATTGCCACAACACTAACACAACCAGTTGACGTTTTGAAGACCAGAGCGATGAATGCCAAACCAGGTGAAGTTAAAAGCATCTTAAAACTTGTCAAGAGCACGGCCAAGGAGGGACCGCTAGCATTATTCAAAGGTTACATTCCAGCATTTGCAAGACTTGCTCCACATACCATTCTCACATTTGTATTCCTGGAGCAATTGCGACTGAACTTCGGCACAGTCAAAAGTGATAAGTAAATTTTAACGAATACATATTTACCAATGGCCTATTGCCATGTGTTCAAGTTGTTACTTTGCAATTAGTAATACTCGAGTATTACATTGAGATTAAGTACAAGTTATTCTAATAAGTAGGAAATTTTTATATTACATAGGTGATTTCTGATAAAATGTTCCTATTATTAGGCTCAGACGAAATGAGAATTAGTCGTTCATATTTGGTCTGACTTATAGGGAATTAAATATAGAATGGTTTATTATACATTTATGTGGTGTGGTTTCAAATGTAGGTTAGTCTGTGTTAAATTCTGTAGACTTCTTATAAAAGATAGTATAGGTAGTACTGTTGCTAGGATAAATGTTTATGCTCGTTCATTTCTCGTAGGCATGTTTTACTTGATAAGGTAGAATTTTAATATTAAAAAATTGGTTCTATCTTTGTTACCTTGCCTGCCTTTGACGTGTATAATCAAATTCTCATATTTTATGTTTTAAAGTTACCCATATCTTTGTTCTAATATTTTTGTGGACAGTTATGTGTTCGAGTATGAATTTTATGGATTCGTCCAATATTTTTATAGTATTTTTTTCAGTGATACATATTTTTTGTAGAACTTCAACGTGGAACGATCTGTGAAGTCGCTTAGGTTGATCAGTAGGAACAAAGTGCCTGCTGTTAAAAATAATTATTTACATAATTACCATTACTGTGTTACATTTTATTTTTGTTATATTTTTTCCTATGAGGAACTCATGAATTTAATATATTGCTTGCTGTCTTATACTTTTATACATATTACGTTTGATTTTATATTATGTAAATTAGGATATTTTATTTTTAATAGTATGATTTATGAAATTCTTTGTGGTTGGTATCAATTTTTATTGAATGCTTCGCTTTTATGTTTACTGATAATTTAGAAATCGAGGAATTACTAAGTGCATTTCAAGACATTTATTGAATTATTTTAACAAACTTCAATGGTTTATTTTTTTATATAATATGTTACTTATACATATATATACATTTTTTTTTGCAATGAAATACGATTCTTAAATTGTAATAGTGAGTGCCGTGAATGAGAATAAATAAAAAACATATTTTATAACGAACGAAGTTCATTTGTATATTAGATACGGGAATCTCAAAATTTACACGAGCATTTAACATATCTAATAATAGTCTTTGGTGAACATCGACGCGATGACGTAGATAAATTTACAAATATCCCGTCCGCGTTGTACTGTGCGACCTTTCCTGCGGTTATAATTAGTAAATATGTGTACTTGTTCATAGCATGAACGTATTTAAAATGAAACTACAATTTGTGTCTCAAAATGTTACAACATTCATTATATTACGCCGTATTTGGTTTACATAATATATAAATATATATTATGTAAACTGGCTATAAATTAGAATCTTAGTAGACAGTAGTAAAATATAGACATTATGACGTAAATATATTTATTGATAACAATTAAGTACAATGTTATCAGGTCTAGTAATAAAACACTCCGAATGTCTCGTTATCTAACAAATAAATTTTTAAAACCATGTATTCTATACATATACTATGTTACAATAGCAATCTGGATATTACTGATGATTGTTACGATTTGACATAGACAACGAGAAACCAGAAATGTAAATTTGTTTTTTATCGTGCCAAATCCTGCAGGTAATTTGCAATTGAAATGTTCTCTGATGTAAGCAATGATTATTTTGTTAAAGATTTATATTACGTACCTTTAAATGATATAAACGTAAAGCGAATACAGTAAATGTTAATTAAATATAATCGTTTAGGTCATATAAATAGCTATACATTCCTCTGGGTCTCGAGGGTCGTGCCAAGTTTTAATTTACAGTACCTATGGATTTATTCAATAATAAGTTCCAATGATGTATGAATGTAATCATTTGATAAAAATGTTTTTTTCAAACAAATTCGTTAAACTAAATTTTTAGTATTTAATTGGTCACAAAAACGTTATCAACTTTAATGTTTTATAAATTTATATTCTATATTTAGAAATAGGTATTTGTAGTTACAACTATTAAACTTACTTCCAAAGTACAACACAAAGGACCAGTGGTGACTGCCAGCAACACATTGTACAGTTATACATAATCGCAGGTTATTCTTCCAACTATACTTCCTTATAAATGACTATACACAACTTCAAGTATAAATTTAAAATTTAGAAATGCTTTGAATCTTATATACATACCTATGTGTGAACAAACTAGTAGATAGTTACTAGTCATATTTATGCTTTCTCTGTTGTGAATTTACCTAATGATATACTTGGCTGTTCCATTTATCTCGTGGTTGTAAAATAAAATTAATGTTATTATAAAGTAGTTTTATTTCACCGAATACAAAACTCAATTTATCCAAAAGTCTGTCTTAATCAATACATATGTTGCGTGTGCGAATGCGAGTGCGAGATGTTTTCGATGTTTAAATATTTTTTTTATTTTTCCTATTAAATGTTACTTGTAAATTACAATATTCCTCATGCACACGATAGAGATTATATTTTTATTGCTACAAATATTATACCAAAAAGAACTAGTGTTATATGTAACGGCGGTCATAATTGAAAAAAAAATCGGTTACTTCAACAAGGCATGATTAATAATTCGAAAACAAAATAAAATGTAACCAAACCATAAAATGGAACCGCACCATATCGGTTCCTCTTTTACTGCGGCATATTATATATTTGTTTAAAGATAAAGCATATACTAAGAATTTTTTATCACCACACTCAAGAAATACCTATCATAAACTACTTTTGACGAGTCGATAACAATCCATTGATATAAGTACGCGAGATAAGTTATCAAAATGTCATTTGTTCAACATGTTGTTTCAAGGTTGTTTGGTTTGTGGTTATTAGTTTTGCAAAACATGATTATTTTTTAATACGTACGTTCACTGGGTCATCCGGGGCAAATTTACATGTATATTATGTACACGTATATTATTAAAGAACCATACAATTCAGGTCGAAAGGGTTAAATGCAATTATTTATACATCATGTAGAAAATTATAGGTAGGTATGACAGTCTCATCATTATATTAAAATAAAAAACAATGTGCATTCAATTTTTTCCAAACGAACGAACAGTGACACTGGCGCCTAATTTTTATACATATTACATATTTATAAAAAAAATTATAATTGAGATAAAATTTGAGTATAAAAGACACCACAACTGCTTCGCGGGCGTAGTGGTTGCAAACGCAACTGCTGAGCATTAAACAAGAGGTTTGGGGTGGCGACAATCACGGAATCGGTCAACGAGAAATAAAACAAACGTGAAAAATCAAATATATTAATTTTATTATATGTGTATAGGATGAATGCACCACTACATGGGGTATTATAAAGTAGGTACGTCACCAAAAAAATATTTATGCATATAACGTATATTTTTAAATAAGGAATGTCATACATCCATAAAAAGCGTATTACACACAAAAAGCGTATTACACAAATTACGTATTTAGCTTGCTACTTTTTATCATTGCTACGTAATAACATTTCATTTGTATGACATCCGTTCATGATTTCACATCACATTACAATAGCTTTAAAAAACCTTTATGGTACCGCTTACATGATAATTTTGGAATACAGCGCGGAATGGTTTTGTAATATGGTATAATTTGTAACATCAAAAATAATAATTGACTATCAGTGTGGCTTCTTTATCCACTATAAAATCAATGGTAATAAAATAACATTAAAATTTAAAAGGAGTTGTACTATTGAATCTTTCGTGATTTTTGATACACACAATTATATATGTACCGGCTTAACTCATGTAGGTATGTCCGTTTTTCGGGACGGCCCGACTAGTTTCGGACCTGTACGAGGTCCTTCCTTATGAGCTCCTGCCGTTTGCAGCGAGCTCGCGGCTGAGTCTGGAGTTAAAAATAATTATTAAACAATTTACTATTACTGATATTAAATATCACATCCTACTAATATTATAAATGCGAATGCAAGTTTGTTTGCTACGGTTTCACGCGAAAACTACTCAAACTATCATCATGAAATTTTGTACACATGTTCTTGGAGGTATTAGAAGTAACAAAGGATAGTTTTTATTAAAAAAATTTTTTTTATGTGACATAAAAAAATTGTTCGTCAAAAAAATCTCAAAATCTAGCTACTTCAACGTCATTTAGCATTCCAGTAATGAAGCTCCAACCCTTAGTACCTTAAAAAACGTAAAACGTCCTTGATTGAATATGTCTATCTCCTTTATATAACCCACAGTAACCATCTTTCACATGTTACAAAAAAATAATGGGTTATTTACGAAGCTATTATAAACAATACGGTATTATTTCACATGCAATGAAATACTTTAGTTACGTTGTGTATGTAATGTAGATTAAAACGGCCCTTTACAGAATGTCATTAAAATGAAAATTTTAACAGATAGCAGACATTTAAAATGCGAGGGCAAAGAAACAGATTGTTAGGCGGTACGAAGTTCACCGGGTCAGCTAGTATTGAATAAAGAATGCCTAACAAAAACAATAAATAATTAATATATTCATATATCTTTGGCTTTTCATTATAATGAGCATTGTATTTTGCGTAACGTATAGCGTAATTTATAACATCACAATATTAAGATCAAACATGAGCTAAACCTAAATATGGTTTAAACTCAACAACTTTATATACTAACACATTATGTATATTCGAATACAAAATTAACCGTCACGTGAACTAGAAATACGCAATAATTTATTATTTACAATAAAGACATTACGGTTTTAAAAATAAAATCAATAGTCACATACAATTTGACAAAATTGACATTATTCTAGAGATTCATTAATTCTTTTTAAATTTTCGCCACATTAAAACACACGTATCACAATAAACGAGAAAATATTTAAATCTACTTAACCGTCGATTATTTAATATAATAGTCTATTGGCAAAATGTATTATTTAGGGATGCTTGATAAGTGAATACGGTTGAATGGTCGCTCAATGGCTATCTTCGTCGAGCGGCGGCGCGCGCAGCACGAGGCTCCGGCCCGCGTGCTCCACGCTGATGGCGGCCGGGCCCTGCATCCACGGCTCGCCGTCCACTTGCATCGCACACGTTCCGTTCAGTTCTATCTGAAACATCATCTTTAATCTCATCATCATCATTTTTAAAATTCTGTATCCCATAGATGGGGCTAAAACCGTCCACAGTGACTATTCCTGTAAAATAGACTTCAGTTAAATATTTAATCTCGCCCTATTTCTTGCCGATTTGTTTGGCCTTGTCAAGCACAATGCGCCGCTGGTATCGTTCGGGACGGCTAATTTTAGCTTTCCTTCAAAATGCTACTTATTAAAATTCTGTTACTGAGATTTTATTTTTGTTCCCGCTCATCGAGCCAGCAAATATCAGTTATTTGTGGATACATGACTGTACAATTATCTTGTGATCATATAATTATAGTAGGTACCTTGGTATTTACTACGTACATTTAATATAATCAAACATGTTTTTCAGTTACAAACAAGCGAAACGTTATATTTAAGTACAATTTATACAGAGCCTTACCTCCACTCTAGAAGATTGTGTAAAACGATACGGCTCAGCCAGTCCACACTGGAGTCTGGCTATATGAATTGATGATGAAATCCCCACTACCTGTAGAAAGTGAAAAAAATTGACACAATTAGGTCTCTCTTATAAACAGAAGGTTAAATAGTACCGCCAAGTATGCCACAAGAACATAAAGTTATAATATTATAATATATTGGGTGTATTGCATATGCACAATGCACATGCTCAAGAGTAGCAGTGAAGCGAAAGTGCTGATAACTTTAAGAATACCTATTATTTCTGACAAATTTCCGATAATAACCCCATTCATACTTATTTCACAATGGTTGTAGATTAAGGGCTCAGACACACCACTCAAGGTAAGTTGAGTTTTGCTGTTTCGTTATGTTTAATCTATTAGTCACATGGCAGTAAATTAAATTAGTCATTAAAATGTTACCTAAATTTATAAATTTACTTGTCAAAATTAATCACCTCCAGTTTTCCGTCACTCATGCTTTGTTCCGGTACACAATCTTCACTTCCCATACCTGAAAAAACATATTGAAAATAAAAACGTCTTCTTATAAACACAATTACATATATTATGTGTTTATCGTCAAGTGAACTAACTGAACTAAAGGCTTTGTCAAATTAATCCAAATGAAACGGCAGTAGCGTGAGACACTGACGCCAGAGGTAGACGCCGGCGCCCCAGCTGGAGATGTTGAGCAGCAGCAGCGCCTGCAGCGGCGGCAGCGCCAGCTCGGCGCCGTCGGCCGCCACGCGCACGCGCCGCTCCAGCGCCAAGCAGCCGCCCGCGTCCAGCGCGCGCCCCACGCCCAGCACCGCGTACGCCGCCTGCACACGTCACACTTGCCGAACCGTCTCTAGCGCTCTCTCTCGCTCTCTCAGTATAAATAACAAAGGTAGCTAGTGACCAAAAGAATAGATATATGTATAATGTATGAATAATCAATATACACTTACATAATTAAGCCACCTGCTCGCGTACCGGTAGAGGAACTGCGCGCGCGCACGGTGGAAGTCCAGCGCCACTTGCGCGTCCACGCCCACGCTCACGTAGTTGTAGGCCAGCAGCGAGCGCTCGGGGCGCAGGCGGCCCAGGCGGCTGCGACGCGGCCGGATCGTCACCTTCCACCTTTCGTTACCATAACCGTATCCAATTTTTTTGACTAATAATTTAATTGACAACTATTACATACATTTTAAACTTATTTTAAACATTAGCATACTAAACACCCACCCAAACACCTAGAAACTCTTTAAAAACATTCAATACTGGAGGAATTTCGCTAC
>DWDT01004237.1:0-10000 GCA_018245595.1 Microceris scylla | reverse complement strand
AACACGAGTGACCTCTTTATAGCATGAAGAACGCAAGGACCGTTAATACTTTAAAGTGGTTCCTCGTATGTCACCGTCTTGAGACGGGGTGAGATCACCGGGGGGCGGTTGACCCCCTGAGACTGCCAGGGTAAGGAGGTAACCCTCAAAGCTCGCAATCTCGTACCCATGCGGCGAAGCGCTCCGCGGCGTACGAATGACAATGTTAATGTCAATGTTTCGTCGTATCTCTTAGGTGATATTTTATAAAAATATCATAAAAACACATACGTGATAAGTATACCCTTCTCGGGCACATCCTTCGGCACCTCCTCAACGACATCGGTGTCCTTCGCGACTTCACCGAGGACTGGATCACAAATAAAATTATTATTTACAGTTCTTTTATTTTTACTGCGAAATTATTGTATGGTGAAAACAAACACCGAAAACAAATCTATAAACATTAATTGATGCATATTTAAGCATAAACCTGATTGATATTATTTAAGGACGCAATGTCACATTAGATAACAGTGCTAAAGAAACGAATCTTAACAAGTTTTTATGCATTAGAAATTATTAATATAAAGTAAATTGAATTTGATAATTTTATTATTATTTTGGTGATATTTCGAAAAAATTATTTGCCGTACTTTAAAATAAAACGGAGGAAGACTAAAATAAATTTATCACTCAACCTTAAGAGCCATATGAGCGGTCATTTAAAAGCTTAAATACAGACATGTATTTAGAAAAATGCAACCAAAGCATACCAGTTTCCCTCAAGGCCTTGTCGATCCTCGCATCAAGCGAACTCCTGGACGCCTCGGGAGACACCTCCGTTAGTGGAGACGTGGACGGCAACGGTACCTGGTCAATTCGTTTATTAAAAACGCGAAGGTAGTGACATCTGGCGGGGATTAAAGTAAACCCAAAGAAGCATGGCCAAGCCTCCATCAGTTGTAGTGCATGACAGAAATAGCCATATGTGTATAAGACAGATTCAATTTACCATTAAAAATGCCAAGAAAAAATCAACCTAGAAACGCTTGTTCACAATCACACTGGTTCACATAATATTATCATCATCAGCCCATCTCAGTCCACCGCTGGGCATAGGCCTGCCCCAATGAGCGCCATCGCCTGTCCTCGGCTTGTCGCATCCAGCATTTGCCTGCAGCCTTATATGCACATTTTATATGAAAATCAATTACAGAAGTGACTTGGTTTGAACAATATAATCGATACGAGGCGAATACTGCTGAGTACACGGAAAGAAAATATGTCAATCTAGGAAAAAAGATTGGTTTTAATTGAAATTCGCTAGGATTCCTTTACATTGTTATATACTATGCATACACAAGCTTCAATAATTAGAGCTTGTGCTTGATATTTCCTTACCTGTTCGATATTTCCAGCATTGTCCTGCAGCGGGGCCATGCTGGCAGCATTCATGCACGCCATGCTGACCACACTGTCAATAGTCATGGCATCAGTGGCGAAGCAGTCTCCATATTGCAGCCGGTCCGCCGCACCATACATGTCCATATATGCTTCGTCATAGCTGTTGCAAGTAGAAATACATACGTTATATTATTATTAATTGCAATAGCAATGAAAACTGAAAAAAATATGAGTAATCCCTGTAAAAAGTAGGAATTGATGATGATAGTAACTTGACCACATTTTTTTTTAATATTGCTAGTGATCTTAATTTGTGGCCATAGACATATATATCAAAGTATAGGTGTTATCGACGCTTATCTGAATTTAAGAAGCGTGGTAGAGTATGTAACATAGCGTTACTTAATTAAATATTATTGCGTGTAACGAATCTTGCCGAACAGTCGTGAATTCGAACCGCGGTGGCACAGGCGCCGGCCCCTCGCCCGTCACCACTACTCCCAAGGACACCAGTGAGTACGCTTCCTGTACTGGAGGTGCGTATGCACTTATCGCTCGGTCGCGTTAATTTAGTTATTTTAAATCGCCTTACTGCTAGTACACGTCTTAAAATAATATTTGTGTAAATCCTGTTGTTCCCTACTTGGAAACACGATCAGGACAGATAACTGTCTTTGTCCCTGCTGAATTACTTCGTTCCTGCTCGCTGACTGCTGGGCTGCTCGAATGCTTACTAGCACTACGGGACTACGTGGTTGCTGCGTGGTTATTGCGTGGTTGCTGCGTAGTTGTTTCGTGGTTGCTGCTGTTGCGGGACGTCTGCTAGCTGTTGCCTGCTTGCATTTACGTGCTGCTTCACGCCTGCGTCACAGCTAATTTCGTCGAAGAGGACTAGAGGAGAGTGCGGTATCCTAGACCGAATAGTGTAAACTAGTGTTGACCTTGGCTCTTACCATAACGACCCTAATAATTTTTTTTTAACTGTTACGCAATTTTTGTAATTATATAAGTGTTTAATAATTAAAGTGACTTAATTATCCTGTTACTTATTTTGTTCGCTACGAAACGCGACAATGGCGCCCAAATACGTGGTCGAAAGATCATAACTTGTTTTGCTATTCCGGTGTGCTTTATTAGTTTAGTATCTTGGGCTTCAACACTAGCGAGCAACACTATTCGAAAGCTTCAACACTAGCGGAGTACGACCGCGTCCAGCAGTGGGACATAGGAAGAATTGCAGGGAGGTAAGATAAGGATTAACAATAACGTGATTTGAATCGATACTCACTCCGTGGGCACGTCGGTCCTGTTGGCCAGGCTCTGGATGCGGTACACGGGCTGTGGCGGGCTGCGTTGCGGGTACTGCTCGCCGCACGTCAAGACTATGTTCACCTCGTTCGGTTTCAGACCTGCCATAATTCGTTCATTCTTAAAAAATAAGTTAGTTTTTAACAATCCTTAGTTATATAAGTACTATGAATACGGTAGAGAAAGCTAAAATGAAATAATGTTATACATTAGAATAGGGCTGTTAATTACTTAATTTTTCTGTGAAAAAGTAATAATAGAAGCTTAAATGGAAAGAGACTACGTACAAGAATAGTCAGGATAACAAAAAAGTACAAATAATAAATATTAGATTTTTGAATGAGGAATTCGAAAGCTTGTATAATAATTAATATTAAATAGCTCACACATTTTACGGTTTGGAGAAATCGATGCAAGTGACTAATCAACGAATAGTGAGTGCACGTGGGAAGTAATGCAGTTTACTGTGAGATCTGATGAAAATCAGGTTGCTAACGTGTAAGGATTGTACGTATGTGAACGGTCACGTATGTTAGTTGTCACGTGTATGAGAAGTCGCGTGTGTTAATGCTCGCTCGTCTGGGTGGTGACGTGTTTGTGGGCGTGTGAGTACGTGTGTGAGCGCGTGTGTGCACGTGCGTGGGTACGTGCGCGTGTGTGTGCACGTGTGTGCGCGCGTACCCCAGCGCGAGGGGCGCGCGGCGGGCGGCGCGGCGGGCGGGTGGCCGGCGCGCCAGTCGCACTTGATCTCGCCGCGCGCGCGCTGCCGCACCACGGTCTCGATCCGGCGCGCCTCGCCGCTCGCGCCGCACGCCTCCGCCGCACCCGCCGCATCAGCCGCACCAGCCGCACCCGCTGCGCTCGCGCACGACGACGCCTGTGACCGACGTGCGGGACGGTGTTAGTGCCACCGTTGTATTGTAACACAAATATGTAATCTAATATGGATCCTCTTAGTGATAACATTATTTTATTTTTGGTATTAGAATTAATTGTTTCAGAAGTAATATTTGCCTCTAATATTAAATAAAACGCGGTATACGAGAAACACGAAAAGTAATGACAGCACTAACTGACACGTAAGCGCCCGATGAAATGTAAAGGCAATTATTTTTATTGTAAAATGTTAGATTAAGAGCGATAGTCTCGGTCTCTTCTGACGATCGTCAAATTTAACAGTTACATTCTCCAAATTCAATTTTATATTTAAAATCCATAATACAATATGCATCATGTACAATCGCCCCACCAGACATCTTATAACGTGTAATGTTCCCATATGCAGTTATAATTTTATAAATATTGTAATAAAGTAATTTGAAAACCATCCGACACTCTTTTTGTCTCCACTAACCAAACGGGGGCACACACCAACAAGCAAAACAACGTAAACGTCATCTTATACCAACACATACCAAGTTTCAATTAAAACCTTAAGAACATCAACGAGTAAACATCTAATTCAAAAGTCACAAAAGAAACTCAGATCAGTTGTATCGATGTTGTCCAAGGAACAACAATCGAGTGTCATTAAAATCAGAACACATGGGATTATTAAAAAAATGTCATATTTACCTGACTGGCAACATCGCTCTGATACGCCATAGCTAGCTGTTCATACATCTCGTAGTTGCCAGTAATATGGTCGTAACTCTCCGAATATTTGTCTTGACTATCGACCATCGACTCCATGCTCTTCTGATACACTTCAGCTTGACTTGCGATCACATCATTGAAGCTGTAGTTTGAATTCTGGGAGGATGGACGCAGGTGGCTCTCATCTTTCTCATAAACAGGTATTTCCTAAAAAAAAATTGTTTCTTTTTAATTTTGCATGGTTCTAGTAAAGGTAAGACCATACTAATATGATAAAAATAGCGATGTTGATTCTTATAACTATCACAAGTGCTAATCACATAAAACAGTGAAAAATTCTGCAACTTTTACATTCCAGGTGTATGTCCTTCCAATTCTATAGAATCTACACACAGTATGTTGTGGACAGGTACAAAAAACTACAAAATACAGATTGATGCTGTCTATAACTACATAATATATTCTTATATAACCGTTTTTAATTAACCTATTTCTACACCTCTTTGAATATTTCGAAATGATAATATTATTTTCTTTTCCTCCTTTAGGACATCTGTAATAGACAGTCATTTCAATAATTACCATTGACAACAGATCTGTAGTTTTTAGATTTATTCTAATTTATGTTTTTTTTTAATTAAAGGTCAAAGATTTTCACGCCTTTAATTGGCATGCACATCTCAATGTAATCAATATTGTGAAAACAAATAGGAATTTGAGATTTCTGGTAATAGCTTACCTTAACACTGCAAATGGATTCTTGCGAGGAAGATTGGGATAAATTGGACTCGTCTAAAACCCTTATTGGAGCACCAAGTGAGATGTCATCTTGAATATCCTCTTGGGAATCATGATGGGATTCCTAGACAGAAAACCAAATGACATAAATAAATAATATCCTTACTCATAGCAGTAGATCTTTGATTGCATCAACACATTCACGATATACCAAAATTTACAAAATGTAATTGCCTCATTATTAGAGTAGTTGCAAGCGTGACTGCTAATAGAGAGATGTTCTGTTCGATCCCGGTCGGGCACTAGTTAATTTTTATGACTTACGACTTTCTAGTATAAATTTCTAGTGAAACATGGGTATGTATTGTGCTTCACTCCTCTGCTTATCCCTTCGGCGATTACAGGTGTGATGTTTCTTTTTTTTTACAAAATATCACTTGTTAGTAATGTTACGAATATTTCAAAACTATGAACTCTTATCCACCCTTCATCCAATACCACCAAAATCTATTTTGGTATTGTCTAACATAATATATCGTTTACATTATACTGAGACGGTGTAACCTATGAACACTCTAATATAGAGAAGAAATTAAATATATTAATTAGTTCCCTTACAAAGACTTCCGTTTTTTCTTTCTCCGTCCCAAAGGTCGGCGGTGCCCCGGCTGGCAATGGTGGCAAAAACTCCGTACTCTGGAAACAAATTGGCTGAGCTACTTGCAACACTTCACTCGTCCCGTCCTGAGGCACATTCAGTTCGCTGACAGCTTTGGGTATTTCTTCCGTCTCCTGCTTTATGAGAATATTGTTGTTGCCCACGAAATCATTCTGTAATTCTTTCACGTTGATAATTTCACGCATTTTGTGATGCATCCGAGGGGAGAACTCCAATAGCTTATGACCTTTCTCATCATCTGTCAACCTTTCGGTTTTTATGTTGTTCAGAATGTTGACGTCGAACAGGTCTTCGCTCTGCGAGTCAGACAAGGACTTCTTTCTCTTGTCCCTCTTCTTCTTCCCTTGCGATCTCTTGCGCTTTTTGGATTTGCTGCTGCTCTCCGAGTCACTTGTGGAACTGCTGTTGTAACTGCTGCTACTACTGGAAGTCTCCTCGCTGCTAGAAGACGATGCCTTCCTCTTGCGCTTCTGAATCTTCTTTTTCAATTTTTGTTGTTTTTTCTTCCTCTTTGCCTTCTTGTGTTCTTTGTGCCTTCCTGAATTAAAAAAAGTCACATTGTCAATAAGTGTCATTCTTTAAGTATATAACTATAATAAATATTTATAAGAAACATTTTAAACAGAACCTTTCTTGTTAGTTCAGGTGAACCAAACTGAAGAAATATAACTCCAAAAATAAAGGCTTTCATGTTGTACTATGGCTTTAGTTAGCAAATGTCAGTTTCTCGTGTGTTAATGTGAATCTTAGTGGTGTTGGGCAAAAATCTGACTAATAACTGGAGATAACTATGATACGTCCATAAATGTATGTCTGTGGCGTTCTCCATGTGACAATTCATCTACGTCTATTTAATCTAAGCCAATGGTCCTAATAATCTTAATCATTAAAAGAACTGTCACGATCCAGACCATATATAACTGTGTAGGATTTGCCATCGGTTCGAGAATATCTGTTGTTTTTGAATAGCAACAGAAGCAAAACTAAGATTAGTTAGTATGTTTGAGCTAGTTATTTGTAAGGCTGTATATTAACTACTGAAATACGTAAACGTAACTTCATGCCTGTAATCCCCGAAGAGGTAGGCAGAGGAATGCAGAACACTTCCACTTTTCACCAGTTACGTTTATGTCCCACTATGGAATAGTTGGTGAGCCTATTGCCATGCATCGGGCACATATCCTGACTCCGAACCACTACTAGAATATCTAAATTAGAAAATTTTGTAGTATTCGACCCGGGAATCGAACTCGGGACATCCCGATGGGCAATCGCCCTACTGAAATAAATAAAGAAAATTAGCTGTTACAACCTTCTGACAATTCTAGCTCCTCTGACTCTTCTTCTTTCTCAGCCTTCTTCTTCTGTTTTTGTTTTTCTTTTAACTTCTTGAGAAGCTTCTTGCGCATTCGACGTCGTTTGGCTTCCTTTGATTTGGCTTTCTTTAGCGCCTAGAAAGAACAATGTATACATGAAATTTATTTTTAAATGCTAGGCAGTTAATTATTTAAATGATTTTTTTCATCCCTTTTTCAACCGTGATGAAGGAAAAAGTTTAATTTAGTATCGAATATTACAATGTCATTGCTCAACATTCATATTAAGGGCTGTGACAAGCACTCCTATATACCAATATAATAATATGCTCATTTCATATGCTAATATGGAGGTGTCATAGATTTCATCACCTCATCAAATAGCAGACAATCGTTTTGAGCTAAACCCAACACTTCTTTTCCACTCATTGCATAATTCTCATAGTGGTAATAAATCTAATTAACAAGTAAATAAAATCAATCAGTGTGCTCAGTGGCGAAACAATGGACACTGGCAATGATACTGTAGTTTTGCTTTCAGATTGTGTTGTCAGCAATAAAAATATAAAAAATAATGAATAATCTAAATGAAAACAAAATGTTACATAATTTAATAATTAATAAATATTTTTTTTTTATAAAAAGTTGTATTGTTAATTCCTTTAGTCGAGTTCATCTGCTGTATACTTACCTTCTTTTTCATAAGTTTCCTCTTTTTCTTGGAGCTGGCGTCGCTGTCCGAGATTGTGGACAACGTGGACGAGGACATTTTCCTCTTGCGCGACTTTTTCTTTTTGCTGATGATAAGCAAAAAATTAGCACATATTATGTGAGAAAAACAACCTTGACAATAATAAAAAAAATAATAATCGACCCATTATTGTTCCACTGTTGGAATATGGGTCCCCTCTCATATTGAGAAGGTTAAGGCCATAGTCTGCTACGCTGGCCAAGTGCGGGTTGGCGGACTTCACACACCTTAGAATTTTTTTTTATTAATTCTCTTAGTATGTAGGTTTCCTCGCGATGTTTTCCTTCACCGTTAGCAAGTGATATTTAAATTTAAAACGCACTTTTGTAAGGTGGTGTACGCCATGGATGCCACCCGGCACCACCGGAGTAAGGGACTGAATTCTTAACCACTGGGCTATCACTGCTCAACTTGAAAATGATTTCTTAAAAAGATTTTGAAAGATAATATGAACTCCTCTTGTGTTGCACATGTCCATAGGCGACGGTGATCAATGACCATCAAGCGGGCCGAGCCTGTTTGCTTGGTAAATTTAAATAAAAAATCGCCGGACTTCCCACGTAAATAGTATACGACTATAAGTAGATATAGCATAGTTTACTTTTTCTCAGTTTCCTCTTCTATATCCGACCATCCCTCAATGCTGAGCTTCATCTTCTTTGACTTCCTTTCTTCCGTTTCCTTCTCGTGCTCATCCTTCGGCTTGTCTTCGGACTCTTGTTGAACAGGAGTGGTGCTTCGCGAAGTTTCTTTTGTTTTCGCCTCAGTAACTTCCGGCCACACAGCTTCCATGAACCTGAAATTTTAAGATTATTTTAACAGCCATCAAATCGTTAGGGCCTGTTCAACTTTTTCAATTTCGTAACTAACCGACCATGGCTTAAACTCTCTTATTCTGAGAGGAGATCCCTATCTAATGGTGGAGTGATAAAACGATTCGAAAGAATGAAATGATAATCGTTATGCACATATTTCATCAATCAAATCAAAAATCAAATAAAATAAATATATTTACTAAGAAATGCACCTCTGATACTCCCTATCGAGCAAGATTTCCTCTTTCCTCTGCGGAGTCCTCCTGCTCCTATCATCCTTCCTGACCTCTGACTGGCTGTCATCTGCCTCCCACTCGCTGGCCATTGGCTGCACCTTGCCTTCCGTCAGGAATGCCGAGCTTCTGGGGTACCAGGCGCGCGCGCTGATAAATGGTGTGTCGGCAAGTCTAGAAAAAAAATACATAGAAAAAACTGAAGGTTGAAAAACAGACAGCATTCTCAGGGATTTTACTGTGGTAACACTATCACAACACAGTTATCTCCTTGAAGTACCGACGTTTTTAGTACTGTATTAAGGCTTGAAAAGTTGGTACATCTTGATGTGTTCCAACTTGAATAATCAAGTAGAAATAGGTCTATGCTTAGTCTCAATTCAGACCTCAACCATCTCTGGAACCAGATACACATGCCTCTTCACCGTTGAGACCCTCTCATCAGACCGTATTTCTATTCCTAAAAAACGTATACACTAAAAATCTATACACAGTTTTAACAGTGAAACAAAGGCGAAAAATAAAATGATCAAAAAGATAAGAAAAGCAGACATGGGAATAAAGATAAAAAATGAACGAAAATGAAAATTGCTTGTAAGCTATCGAAGCTACTGAAGCTAAAGACAAGTCGATAAACATATCAAACTATAACTTTATATATACAGTGACAAACAGTAAGAATGTTGAAAAATTACCATGAGGATAACGAGGAACAAACAATGCTATATCAATGAAACTACCGGGCAGAGCTAGTTATGATTACAATAGTTCAAATGTTTAATACTCACTGATCACATCCATACACGCGGTCGACTAAGCCCATCTTCAACATCTCCAGCTCTTGATAAACAACGGCTCTGTCTTTGACACAGGAACACGTTTTTGAATTTTCAGTATACCATATTTTGGGTATGGTCCGAGTTTCCCTATAGACAAAATTAACAGTCATTCATAGTCACCTATATGTATATTAAAGAACTCCGAACTCAACAGGTATTTAAACACAAATAGCCAAACTCATCTTTTTCTGTCTCATTATATTTTAACATATCTAAAATATCTTTATCTAAAGTTGTATAAGTAAAATACATACTATTTATATTACTGTTTTAATATAACTTTAGATAAAGATATTTTAGATATGTTAAAATATAATGAGACAGAAAAAGATGAGTTTG
>DWDT01004236.1:0-11436 GCA_018245595.1 Microceris scylla | reverse complement strand
ACTTGGCCAGCGTGGCAGACTATGGCCTTAACCCTCTCAATATGAGAGGAGACTCATATTCCAACAGTGGAATTATAGTGGGTTTATTATAATTTTTTAATATTTTTTTCATTATTTATCAATATTAACAAAAGTAACTTTCATTTCATGAAATCGGTTACAAAATTTTAATATAACCATAGAGAAACGTACATGGAAATATCATTTCAAGAATTCAAGAACAAAGAACATCGAAACATAAAATTTAAAATACCTAGAAAAGCTGTAAATAACGACAGAAGTAAATCTAGTGTTTTAAAAGTGCAACGAACTCAATTTTAGCAAAATGAAAGACAAATACTTTTTGTTGCCAATATAATCATTTATCATCTTTAAACAACTCCTTCTACTGTTAATTACTGACCTCTGATTATAAGAAGGGTTAGCGGTATAATATTCTTCTGGATTACAGCCAATTGCATGTATATATACAAAAATTGAATCTATGAAATTCATTATTACACATCAATGGACATGCACACCTTGGAATTAAAAAAAAAAAGTTTCTAAGGTGTGTGAAGTCTGCCAACCCACAATTGGCCAGCGTAAGTAGACTATGGCCTTAACTCTCAATACGAGAGGAGATCCATATTCCAACAGTTTAATTATAAATGGGTCGATAACAATTTTTTTAACATCAATGGATGTGATTGAAACAAAAATAGCAGATTCATCGTCATTATCAGCCTACTCCCGTCCACTGCTGGACATAGGCGTCTCCAATGGCACGCCACTGAGCTCTATCTTCAGCTCTTCGCATCCAACCACTGCCAGCCACTTTGCTATTATAAAGTATTAGGTATAAAGTAGCAGATTCATTATCAGCCTACTCCCGTCCACTGTTGGACATAGGCCTCTCCAATAGCACCCCATTGAGCTCGATCTTCAGCTCTAGTAGCAAATTATGACGAAGCTATCAAACGACACAGTAAAATCTTTCAAATTTTAAATTTAAAGTCCACTTACTCGCATCTACTATCTCTGTACTCGTTCTTATCAGCGTCAGTATCACTAGGAACTTCACAATCACACACAGATTCTTATCCCGCGCCATATTCACAAACACTTGGCACCAACGTCCGAACAGAAGACGATATAACTTCACTAATTATTATTCTGTGGCATTTTCCATTGTATGTCGCACACATCGAGATCCTGTGACACTGTTGCTCACACACAAAATGTCGTTGATTGAATAAATGCGACGCTTTTTCGAATTATAACATTCCAGAAATCTCCATCGACTTTTTAGATTCTCTATTGGGAATATCGTGTGTGATTATCGTCGCATTACACACACATTTTATTCGCTTTTCCTATCGCATCTATTTCACCAACCCCTTTCTCGAAATACGTATCTATTTTTATAAGACTCAAAGTGTCATAATGTTTGGATGTGATCCAAGTAGTTTTTTCGCTCCCCACAGAATTTTCAGCGCGCGGCCGGAACTCGAAATCTGAAAAGATATATTTCATAACGTAAGCAATTATGGATCTCGGTGAAATAATCTATACTTGTAATAAATCTGTAGAGAGGTCAATTCCGTCTGTATGTATAACCGTTATAGAAACAAAAACTACTCGACGGATTTTAATGAAACTTGGTACAATTATTTTTCATACTCCTCAGCTGGTTATAGTATACTTTTCATCACGCTACAATCAATAGGAGCAGAGCAGTGAAGGGAAATGTTGGGAAAACGGGAGAAGATACTCCATTGTTTAAGCTTCCGTCGCGTGTGCAACCTTAATGATTAAAGCTACACAGAAATTATTTTAAAATAAAATATTGAATGTAACACTGCTTATTCGGACAGGACGACGTCTGCCGGGTCCGCTAGTTACTAATATCAGTGATAGCCTCGTTGTTAAGAATTCAGCCCCTCACTCCGGGTTTGGTGGGTTCCAATCCATGGCGCGCACCTCTTTACAAAAGCGCGTTTTAAGTTTAAATATCACTTGTTAACGGCAAATGAAAGCATCGGGAGGAAATCTGCACACCTTAGTATTTATAAGAAAAATAAATTTCTGAGGTGTGTGAAGTCTGCCAACCCGCACTTGGCTAGCGTGGCAGACTATGGCCTTAGCCCTCTCAATATTAGAGGAGACCCATATTCCAACAGAAAAAGGTTTTTGTTAACAACAATAAAGAACAAATAAATATTCAATACTAGCCATATATCGCGTGCACACTATTAAAATAAATATTGAAGTGACAATATTATGTTCCACTAAAAATAAATAATGATATCGCATGATTATTTAAATAAATTAGAAGACATGAAAATATATATTCAAAAATGTAAAAGATATACTTTATATTGTGAAAGATAAAAGAGTATTGTAAAAGATAAAACCTCGTGCCCCGAACTCGGTCGCGCGGCAACGTGCCCGACATCCGCGAAAACGGATGCGCAGGCGAATAAATCATTAAAAGGTCATTCGTGTCATTCCATATACAAAAAAAAGTGTTCCGGTTTTATATGGAGCGGCGCGGACCCAATTGTTCTTACAAAATATCGTACGGCATACACGTTTTTCAGCATTGAAATAAGGTTATTATCTCATACGGGGTTCGCTTTAAGTGAATTTATTTGTCCATTCAATAATAAAGTAACCAAGTGTTTTCTTTTCGAGATTTAAAATATTGAACGCAGTTTTGTAAGTGTAGCGACGAAGATGCGTAATAGACTGGATGGTTCATTTAAGTGAATTCCTACTCCTGAAAACGCGTTTTTCGATATAATTTAGTGGACGTGTGATTTAAAAGAAGTGGGGAAGCTATGATAAAAATATATAGAAAGAAATAAAAAAATAGATTTTCGATTACCAGTAACATTAAGGAATATAACATGAAATGTTTCATTCCTAAGGTATTTCGCACAGATTATTAACGTAACTTTACGCCTATAATCCCCGAAGTGATGGACAGAGGAGTGTAGAATACTCCCACGCTTCAACAGTTACGTTTAAATCACATGATATAGGTGGTGAGCCTTTTGCCATACACCGGGCACAGATCCAGACTCCAAGTCACTACTAGAAATTCTAAATTAGAAAAATCCAATAGTACCCGACCCGGGATTTGAAACCAGGAACTCCCGATCGGCAGTCGCGCTTACAACCACTTAATCAACGAGGCAGTCAATAAATAATTTAGTCATAATCATAAATCCAATTTTATACAAGACATGTTATTTACTTGAGAATTTCCTAGGATTTTTATACAAAGTCCTATCCAGTAATTCCTATAGCGCGGTAAGTGCGCCATATTGGCGAGTCCTCTTCGACACGGCGCAACGTATCGCGATCATATTTACGAGGGAGATGTGCGCGTAACAAACTGAACCGTTCTCCGCAATATCCGCTTTCGAACGTTCCAGAATTTAATTTGCCGTTTTGTTAAGTTTTGGAGCACATAATATCTTCTTTGTTTACAGTTATATATACATATTAAATTTAATATTCCACTTATTTCTCACAGGCAATAGTTTTTTTGAGGTGTCCGATTTTAGGAGAAGCATTTATGCATGTGTTACAAAACCTTATAGATGATCTTTGATAAAAATAATAACAATATTAGTAAAACTCTTGAACCAGCCGCGGGTTTCAAAAGCAAACAGAGCTCTGCAGTAGTGACCAGACAGCCGACAAGCTACTTATGTAAATTTATGAATACCCAATACTTGACCAGTGGTAAGTGAAACTGTCTGTTGAACCGGGCATCGTGGGTACGATTCCCACCGTAAATATTTCGTTATAAACGCAAGTATTTGTTCTAGTTTAAGTATAAAAAATATCTGTAGGTATAACAATTATTTATACGTACATATGAAGCCTGTCAGTCGCCTGGTTATCAAAACAGTTGTCTCTCCCTTGATGCTAAGTTTGGGATCAGATGGCCTTGTGTGATATCCCAAATTATTATTATAACATGTCCATTTCGCACACAATTATCCTGGGTGGAAAATGAACCCTCAACTCTCGGTTTAACATTAATTATTAATAAATAGGATATAATACACTGAAAAATAGACATAATGTTGATTAAATATATGACTCGGTACAATTATGAGGAGGAGAATTTATATCACATCAGTGCTAGAACTGTCGTCGTACGCTGTATTTCGTGTCAACATGAGGACTCATGTTATTAAAGAGAGAAATCTCGCTGACCAGTCTTACTGACCTGCAATAACAGTATTCATATATTTTATCAATAGTCGAACTTCGCACAGAGCTGGAGAAAATGTCATACCAATATAAAAACTAATCTATTTTTTCTGCAATTTAATTTGATTGCAATTGTAAAGCGTGAATAAAAATAACATTACGCTGTATATACAACCAATTCGGGGTTTCTAGAGCTGTTATAAAGTGAACCGACTAAAGAATTTACAACACAAATAATAGCGGCTAGGTAATCATAAAAATAATGTATATTTATAGACGTATAATGAACTTGCTCAGTAGCCGCGCTCGGTAAAACGATATGTACAAATTAATCATGGGAACAGTTACGAAATTGAGATCTTTATTAATGACCGACAAAAGAAAGATTAACGCACATCTTTTTTAATATGACATTGAAATATCGGGCTAACCTGATCGTATTAACTTCCAAAATATATTTAGGCTCGGTTCACATGTGGCGTATGAACGAGTAGGAGAATAGTGTTTTGGAGTTCTTTTAACTATTCGAAACACGCTTAATAAATTCGCTTAATATTTAAAGTGTGCGGCTTTTCTATAGACATGCACTATGCTCTTGCAAATAAATGATAATATTATTATTATTATTTCATATCGCAGTGTATGCGCTCCTCTTCCAGTGATTGTTAGTGAGTGATTAGTAATACTGAGTGCAGTCGATATTTGTGTCATTGACGGTAAGTAGCAAATTTTTACGAAGCATTCCTATTTTTCGTAAAATAGTTAATTAGTCAATTTTAATCGTGTCAATAAATTAATAATTTCCTATAAATACGCTAGTAATTTTTTCGCTGAGCCACGCTGAAAGCATGTGGTAAATTCTAGAACCCGCCTAATTTTGTTAAAAGAGATGGTCTCAGATCAGTAGATCGTCAATTGTTATTCCAACAGTTATCGAAATAAACTTTTCTTGGCCGTAGATTTTGCGGTGTTTCCTCTTTTTATTAAACTACAAATAAATTAATTCTATTACATTGTATACAAAAATGTAACATATTTTCCCGAAGGGGAAGACAGAAGGATGCAATACACTTTTAGGTACGTTTCATATGTTATGGGGTGAGCGTATTGATATACACCGGTCAAAAATCTATATTCCGAGCTTTGGTATATTGGGAATTTCAAGTTAGAAAGACCCAAATTTGGACGACCTTAAAATCAAGCCAATGATGCAATCAAGTACAGGTATGCATATGTACGAAAATATCAAAATAGTAAATGAAATATTAGAAATATCGACTTTTCCACTGGGTATGTTTTTGCCTTTATTATATTAAGCACATGCATGGTTTCATGCCTATAGGAGTATAATATCCTAAATAAATAAAAGCTTAAATTATAAATTAACGAGAATAAAAGTGTCTGGATTCATTGTGTTATTTTTATTTGTTTTTATATTCATATTCGCTATCAGTATCGGTTTTTAGTAGTATAATAATTTTGGATACTTCGTTACGAAAGTCCATAAGATATTGTTTTAGCATTATTCTCTCATTTTTATGAATATTTGTTAAATTTATCGGTAGATGATCAGATATTATGAAATATAAATAGTAGCCATTATCATCACCATTTTCATCATGAACTTTATTATCAGTCAACTGTTGGACATAAGTCTCCTTTCAAAATTTGAAGTCTTGTTAATTTGCCACATCATCTGCATTCCCACGCCTTACATAATATCTTTGATAACTCTTACATGTGAATGTTTCCTCGCGATGTTTTCCGTCATCCTTGTAACAAATAATGTTTAATATTTAAAACATTTGAGTACGTAGGACATTAAGTCGTCTAAATATATTGCTTAATCACAGTCTTTATAATCCGAGGTATCCATACAATTCCACTACGTCGCAAAGCACCAGCTTTATCCTGAACATAATAAATCCTGCACTGACTCTATTGCACATAAACATGCCAAATTGAACTCTATATCTCGGCGAGAAGGATGCAGTGTCCGCTCACGAATAAATCAATAGCGGGTAAACAGCAATCTATTATGTTAGGGAATCTGCTAATATATTGAGGTCCGTATTGTTCATATTACTTTACGTTCGGACCATCTTCACTTTACATTTGTTTGGTGTACATTGCGCTTTGTTAATATGAGTAGGTGAAAATATAAAACAATTCAATGAGAATACAAAACAAACCAGTATTTAATGAGCATTGTAATAAAAAATAGAATATTGTCTCATTCATCATCATCATCATCATCATCAGCCCATCTCAGTCCACTGCTGGACCTATGTCCGCTCATTGGGGGAGGCATAGGCCTGAGCGCCATCGCGCCCATTGTCTCATTATTATTATTTGTTTATTTACTAGGCTATTCATTTTTGTTCCACTCACACATTGAAAATACATATACCATAGAGTACACACACACCCATGTGAATAATGTATCATTGAATGTTATATTACAAATACCTGATATTAATATTGTTATATACGTGAGTGATCTGGACATGAATCACAGTTTACTAAGTTGTTTTATAATAGTTTGTGTGCCAGTGAATTCAACTAAATTAACAGTAAAGCCTTCGGAAATGATTACGTCAAGATAACAAGGGAGGGTTAATATTCCACCTTAGGACAGAGCGAAGAATGAAAACTTTATTTTAATATTACCCTCAGCAGTTACTCATTATATGAAAAATTGCGGTAAACACTCCGTGTCATTGTTAATTACTTGTTAAAAAGAAATTATACATATAAGCGTCACTAATGTTCTGATGTCGCTCTAGTACTGTGAAACTCAAGTACAGCGAGATTAAACCTACTATAAATCTGAGCACAGAATGAATAACACGAACATTTATTTGCTAGACGCAGCGATAGTATCGTCTCGACGCGGTAGAGGGCAGGTCGCGGGTTTCGCGATAAGGCGCTTATATGAATGAAGATGCGCGGACAAGTTATGGTGCGCTTAGAATCGCATTGTTGGTGCATCCAATGGATTCTGGATTTTATGCATAGCAAGGATCAAATTAAACCTTATTAACCTTAAGATATAATGAGGCGGCACGTGGAAAAGTATTTAAAGTAGTGGATCAACTTCCTTGCCAACATTAATATATGTACATACGTATGTGCATATATGTAATTAGAAATTTTTTTTTTTTTTTAATTTAGTGATTGCACGTAAAATGTTTATAGGTGGTCAATTTATTGTTTATTTATTACTCATTAATAATTTTACTGATCACTTCCACTAATAGGACTTACAGAGGCTAAGTGTTCAATTTCTAATCCTATTCAAGGTGAATCGCAAATGTTTGTTAGCCTCAGTTCTTCCTGTTTATTTACTGCTCTCTCAGTGATACATGTTAATGGGTACAAAAAAATGAAGTTTCGAAATATTAAAATTTCTGGACCGTAATTAATAATGTCTCAATCACTTTTATATAACGATGGATCCATCATTACGGTTAATGAACTCGATAAACACGCGAAAACATAAAAATGTAACATTAAAGAAAAGGTTACATGCATCGATGATCGATACGATCGACCTGCCTTTTATCGATTAATTACGATCTTTCTACATACATACATACATATATGATTTAGCGAGACCGAAATGTCATATTGAGACCCTGTTTCTTGAAATGAGATGGCTATCTATGAATGGCACAATGGTAGAGATCGATTTAAAATTATGTAACTTTTTGCATTTTACGTTGAAAAACCTTTTAATTCTGTGGTATGGATTGTGTTGTTATTGGTCTTGCTTAAGGACGATGCTTAAGGGAAAATTTTCACAGGACGGTTAAATTAATTAGAAACATAGCTATATCAAGAAAATTTATCATCATCATCATCATCAGCCTACACCCGTCCACTGCTGGACATAGGTCTCTCCAATGGCACGCCACTGAGCTCGATCTTCAGTTCTTCGCATTCAACCACTGCCAGCCACTTTGCGTAAGAAAAACTATACCTGTATCATATTTACAGTCAATGCGACGGGAAAGCACAGGGCTGTTTGCTCGGACTAACACCGTAGCTGCGTTTATGTCTGATATGGGGCAGTTATTGTTGAAATTTGTGCATCGCTTTGAAAACCACGATTGGCTATTTACCTGTACATTTAAAGCGATCATCTTAGTAATAAAGCTTAGCAATGCGTCTATAACAAATCTTGAATACGAGTATATTATTAGATAATAACATTATTATTGACATAAAAATATAATTTTGTGCAAATCATACAAATCTGTTCTAATTATCACACTTGCTAATACTTCTTTATGAGAAAAAGTTGCAATGACTAATCGGTAACAGTTAAAAATAACTGTTACAGTTCCAGTAACAGTTCGGCTACAGTTAAAAAATTGTTATAGTTCCAGTAAGCGTTTTGGGCCGATCTCTCTTACACGATAGCACCCACCAATTGCTTATTTAATGCGAGCCCATCAATTTTAACGAGAGTGCCCTGGTCTGCAGGATACCGTGTTCATTGTGGCTGCGAGTGAAGATAAATCGGTCGATTACATTGCCAATGGATCTGTACGTATCAGAATTAAGAAAGTTTCCAAAAGAAAAAATCTTTTTCACCGGTAAAGTTGAAAGAAAGTGTATCAAAGATTATTTGTGGAAATATAATAATAACTAAGTGAAAAATCCGTGCAGAAAATTGCTAGTAATGATTGGTAATTCTATTTTTTAACCTTCCGTATTATTTGCTTTGCAAATGCATTAGGTCTACGAGCGATTTAATTCCTCATTAAATGAGCTTAATAGATATATACTGTCAGTTCATTCCGAGATATCGTTAAGCTACTATCAAGGAGTTCCAGTATTTTTATGACGCGGCAAATGTGCTATAAATTAGCCATCTCTTTAATTCCTAAGAAAAAAAGCAGTCAGAAAGAGATGGAAGATTAAGGATTTACACGAGGATGACCACCTGCGGTGCAAACGCACGGTATTGCATTGCATTTTTTTAATTATCGACTCGTTAACCGTTATTTGTACGAGTATTAGCTGCGTTTTAATTGTGTTTTATAGATCTAGATTCATTTCCTTCATTGACTTCAAAAAAGGATGTTCGGAAAAGGCCAGCTTTATTAAGATTTTTCTCAGATAGTTAAGCTGATGGTGATAAGCGATCCATCGAGTTGTCATTAAGCTTATATATTAATACTAAAGATCTTCGAATGTAGGTAGAAGCGGAAATGGTCTAGCTAAAGCGTTCTATATTCGAATCGGTTATTTGCCGGTCGAGTTATTTGCCAAAGTCACCGTTAAAGATTAACGCTTGCTAATTAACGACCATAAATTTAAATTTCCGGTCAAGAATTCAGTATAAGTAAATTACAATTCATACACATAAACATACCTACATACATTCATAAACATACCTAAACAACTTTCATAATACCAAAGGTATTATGTATTGAAATCCTCTACTATTATTCGTTTGAAATTTGCTTAAGGTAACAGCCATATCTCTTCCGCCACTAACGTTCCGTTCTCTTATATTCTGCCGCTAACGTAACGTTCCGTTTTCTTATATTCGATTTGGTTACCTTGACCATAGTGAACCGAAAAAGAATCTTAAGAATGTATTCAGCGTATCAAATACATTCACTGCCTAACGCAATGCAGCGTTTACTCATACACCGGTGTGTATATCAATGGAATAAATAAAAAGTTAAAAACGTTAGCCTTTCTTAAATCAAAGCCTTTATATGGTAGCTACTCGACATATTCAGTCACGGCTTGACATATTCTATTTCCGTGGCAGACGCAGTACGACAAATGATTGGCGGAGCAGGTGGCGTCTGATCCCGTGATCGCTATCTCCGCGGGATAACATCGGCTCCCACATGCATTAGAATTTTGATCATGTTTACAACTGTTGTGTCATCGGTAGATACATCAGTTGCTGGAAATGTTCAACATAAAATTAAATAGTTACGTATTTTATTTACAATGGAACGACGCCATTTAAAAAAGTCGCTACAAAAATAAAATATATTACATATTGATTTATGCCTTTTATTATGCACGTTAAAATTTTAATATCTATTAAGTTAAAATTTTAATATCTATTAAAATTTTAATCTAAATTAATATTTACAGCTAATCAAAAATTAAAACCGATATTAGTTATTAAAAAAAATTATTTACACTATTTATTTTGTTAACAAAACTAAAAAACCAAAACATAAAATAATATACTTGCAATATCTATTGTTTTTTGAAGCGATTCCGTTTGTATTTATCAATAAGTTTTTAACACATCAAGCTTGAACTTGAATATTGCAAATCTACTTTTAATATTAACAAATGAACCAGAAAAATCGTATTAGCAGCCCCACAATAGGGCAATGAGCGTGTTAGGTAGCTGCGCGTCCCAGAATCGATTCTCAAATCGATTCTCACGGTCGTCTTGTCAAAGGTAATGTTATTTATGTCATATTCCGAATAGGGTTGTCCATTAGATATCTATATTTAAGTTGGAGTAAATAAAAGCGCTTTGAATTATATTAGGGCCGTTAATTTAGCGGTATCGAGAGTCGACCATCTTTGATAAATAGAGACATATTTTTGTGTACTTTTCATATAGAAATACAGAAACATACCCATATGTGAACGACACAAAGGGGATAAAAAAAATTATATTTGTTCTCAAGTTTCTGTATTACAATCTAATCACGCAATAATCTATACTTGTGCATGTTAACTTTTGTGAGACATGAGTGGGTGTGGAAATTGACTTGAAAAGAATAGTTAATAGCAACCCTATGACACATCGATTTGTACGTTCGTACGCGTCAACTATTCGATTGCGGCTTCCATTATGGAAATTCCGAACTCCATTTGAACGAAACTGTCAGGTTGAGGTGAATTGAAGTGCGTCAGGAATTTGTCAATGGAAACATTAAACGGTTTATGATAATGGAAACAGAAGATGTGTACCACATTTATTGTGTACAATTTTTATAACATGTAACTAAATAGACATGCTGGCTAGCAGAAAGAAACGTTCAGTTATAAATATCTTTAAAAGTCAACTTGTACTTGAAAAGATTTCGTGGTTACCTATAAGGGCTAAAAGACCGATGTTTTAATTAGTACACACTTACATACATGTCTTCACGTCAGGTCCCTTATGGGGTAGGTAGAGAGCACGGAGTGCCAAATATCTCTACCCATGTTTTAGTTAGTGTTATA
>DWDT01004235.1:0-11437 GCA_018245595.1 Microceris scylla | reverse complement strand
GACACAATCGGTTTAGTAATTTTGACGTAAAAAAATTTAACTTATCATACATTTATATGGAAATTACATCATAATCTAAATGGAATATAGAATATGCGACTAAAATCAATTAATCCATAGCACCAATTGTTTATAAAGTTTACCAAATAAATAAAGTGCTTATTAGTAAAAAAGAAAAAACTGGACACATTCGTTAATGGAAACAAAACGTTCGACTGTGTCGATGGTAGTGAAACTTTTAGTGTCCTAACTTTTAACGATTACTCCAGTACTTAATGATTTATCAATCGATGAAAATATTAATGAGCATTGTGACAATACGAGTATATATAATAGGCAGCCGGGGCTCTCCGCCTAGCGTTATTATTAATTAATAAGCAGTTTGATTGTCTGTCAATATGATCTTTAATGTCTGTCGATTGCTTTCATAATACAAGAAAACCGTTGTGAACCAATAGCTAGTCGGGTATGAATTTAAAAACCTAATTTCGGTCGTAATTTTAGAAGCTGAAAGCGTCCATTACTAATCAAATTGTTTATACTCATACTCATGATGTCATCAAACGCAGCATTCTAAATTCTACCAGGGCACATAACAGGACACCAGGGATATTACCATATTAAAACATGTCTATAAAACTCGAACGAATTGGACCCGCAAATAATTTCTGCAGCAGTGACAGCTTTAGGACGTTTCAACATAAAACTTTAACAAGGGTCAGGATCGTGCCAAGAGAAGACATAAAGGTCTTTACTTATAATAACATAAGACAAGCTTTACAGTGACTGAGAAAATATACAATAAGACTTTAAGTTCACAGCACGTTATGTAATTGTCCTAATGGGGAATTATTCGTATAGATATACATATTATATTTTGTAAGAACCGATCAAAATAAACCAAATCCCTTTGAATTGATTACACCTCAAGAGTTTGAAATGTATCACGTACATAATATTTGTCTTTTTTTTAAATTTAGATATGATTACTACTGTTGCTTAATTTATTATCAAAAAAAAAGCCCGATCACGATGCATATCATAATAATAAGTAATTAAAGCAAAAATTAGTTATAAAGTATATTTACGTAATATTCGCAATAAATTAAGGTATACGACGGGCGGCTAAAAAGTTTTGAGCCTGAGGTATTTAAAATACTGATAGAACATACTACTATACACTACTACACAATATATTTACTATAAAGGGCCGGTCATATTATTTCGGTCAAAAAATATTCGTAGTTTTTCTCTTGGAAACGATTGTTTACGGCCGCCTTCATTTCATTAGCACTGGAAAATCTCCGGCCTCGGATGTATTTTTTTAAATTCGAAAAGAGGAAATAATAGCTTGGAGCCAGGTCTGGGCTGTAGGATGAATGGTTGATTTCGTCGAATTAAATCTTATATTAATTCGAATTAAATCTTCGAATTAAACTTTATATTAATTTAATCCCCTGTTTTGGTCTTGATGCGGTTTTTTACCAATTGACGCACTTTTATCAATAATGCGGCGTAATTGTCTGTGTTTATTGTAGTATTTATAGGAAGGACATCGGTAAACAAAATTCCTCCACAATCCCAAAAAAACAGTGGCCATGAGCTTGGACACCGATCTCTACACTTTCAACTTCCGTGGGGGCTTTTTTCCCTTTTCTATCCATTGCATTGACTCCTGTTTTTACTCCGGATAGTACAGTCGAATAGTAAATACAATAAATATCTTATTTACTTATTAAATAGAAGAACATTAAAAACATTTGTATTTTATGTTCTGCTATTGTTTATATTCTACGTGGTATGCAATAAAGTGTTTTACTCTTGTATTGTTTATTATCCTTAAAAACAAATACACCTATATAAAATGTGAACATTGCCCACAGTGCAATTTCCTACTGTAAATATAACAAAATATCAAACAATTATTCCTTGTTCTCATGAACTTGGTGTGGTGCACGTTGAATAAAGGAAATTAATCGTTTTAACAATGGAAAGTAATTAATTTGTACCCCTCATCCCGGTAAATACTCAATCGAGTGGTTTTACAACCAACGTGCACGCTCTCATATGCGGTACGTAGGTACTACGCACATGAGTATAACAAATGTCGTGAAAACACACGGTTCAATTGAGCTGACATTAAACACGTGATACATATTTTATCGTGTTTTCCGCTTAATTATTAAAACATGATATGAAAATTGTTCAGAAAATCACTAATTGTATTACGTATATTATATTTACCATTCGCTTTGTGCACAAAGTGATTATGAATATAATAATCGAACAATCGATTACAAAGGCAGCAGGCATGGATTAAAAACAAATCGCAGGTGAATTCCGTAGGCTATATGGCGTGTTTGGAATCGTTTTGTTGAATTTCAACTGCTGTTTCCTCTCATGTCCCCGTCCACTATATGTACCGTAACCGAACCTTATGTAAAAAGGGAGGATATATATTAAAAGGGTTCTTGTTCTTTAAATGTTCATGGCGTAATAATTGAACTCCAACCTAATCTACATTCATTAATTGTATTATTAGTACCTATAATTCAAAACATATTTTATAACATGTGTGTACGAGTATATTCGCGTCACGAAGAAATAAGGATGCTTATTCGACTGTTAACTTTTCCTCTTAAAAAACTAATGTCATTAGTATTTGAATCCGTGGAGCAAACAACGACTATAAAAATTTAACGTGGTGTACGATTCAAGTCGAATATTGCGAACGTGTAAAACTTGAAATACGATAGTTATGAGACATCCTTAGGAACAACTCTACAGACTACTAGTTAAACCACAGTTTTAACTTGCAGATGGTGTGTGAGTCGATAGAGTGCGTACGCTTTAGGGAATCGTCACTTTAATTTAGTATATATATTGAAAACGTGAGATGAAAAAAATTGTTCTTTTGCAAAAATTAGCAATTTTTTTTTTATCTGAGCTACCTCGAAAAACGTACGTGGGTTAGCCGGTATATATAAAATGCATACAAACATACATATATTTACGCCAAGTTCCTTACGGGGTCGGAAGACACCATGGAGTACCTACTAACTCTGTCTTCTTCCTCCTATACCATCGTGCGTATAAACACTCTCTACACACTTAATAGTAAAATATTATACATAAAAATATAATATCTAACGTATGTACAATAACAAATATAATAACCATCAAGCCTGTATTTCAACGAAGAGGTAGGCAGAACAATGGTGTATACTATTACGATTCACCCGTTACGTTATATGTCCCACCATTCATTGGGGTATATCAGAAGCTTTTTCATCGCCTATTTCTAAATTGACAGACCACGTAAAAATATTTGCATTAAAAAGTCCAGTATTTGATTCACCGACCAGAGCAAAACATATACTAGATCTCTATAAAACATGATTTAAAACGTTAGTTTTTTGCGGGTTCGCAAACAAATCGAATGTGTAACCGTAATTTGACTTTGTACAACTTTTTGAAAAATATGTTTAAATGACATGGTCGAACTGACTGACATGGTCGAATAAATCTTTGACTGACATCAATATGTTGTGAAACTATCCCCGACTTACGTAAACAAATGTAGCAAATATTCGCGCAACAAAAGGTCACTGTGGGCGGTCTTCCTGAGACCTTTTGGCGAAGCTAACTATTGTAATACCTACCTGATCATAACTTGATAAATCCGCGTCATACAATACATTATAAGTAATTTCGACGGGACAGGGCAATATGGACCATGCTAATATTGAGCATACCACATTGTACCCCGGAGGCTTTATGTAAGGATTAGAGGAGGGCAATAATGCGGCAGAATATTATGAACGTTCTATTACTCAAGTGTACCTCATTGTATGTAAGGCTCTACTCGGAAAGCAGGATCTAATGGTACAATTCCACCAGACTTGTGGATCCAGAGTATAATTATACGTAAAAAGTCACATCACACCTGTAATCCCTGAAGGGGTAGGCAGAGGAGTGTAGAACACTCCCATGTTTTTTGGTTTTAACCCAGGACCTCCCAATCGACAGTAGCTCTTGCAACCACTCAATCAACGATGCAGTCAGTATAATTACATATAGGTATGACATAATATAATTATACTTTTTTACACTTGACTGCCTCGCTGGTCGAGTTGCAAGCGCGTCTGCCGATCGGGAGGTCCTGGGTTCAAATCCCGGGTTAGGTACTATTGGATTTTTCTAATTTAAAATTTTTAGTAGTGACTCGGAGTCTGGATGTGTGCGCGGTGTATGGAAATAGGCTCTCCACCTATTCCATTGTGTGACTTAAACGTAACTGGTGAAACGTGGGGGTTTACTACACTCCTCTGCCTACCCCTTTGGGGATTACAGCCGTGATGTTACGTTACGTTACTTATACACTTATATGTATATATTTTATACGACTACCTGTGAAAAATTTCAATTTTGTTGTTTCAAAGGTTTAAGTTTGACGTTGTTCAAACACTCTGTGAATATGTCAGGACTCTTCGTTTTATATATACAGAAGATTAGATTTATAATAAAAAGAAAAACAAATTACTACATGTATTACCATGTCAAGGTTCCGACAACATTGTTTATTCATATGAAGATAATAAACGATACAGAATTAAAGAGAAAATGTGTTATTTTAAACGATTCATCTAACAACTACAAACTACCTAAGAATTACTAACTCAACTTGGCGAGAAATTTTTATTCTAATAAGTTCATCAAGCATAATAAACTTCGCATCACTTCGCAAGTCGTGCGACATTAACTACAACTTACCGGGCACATCTGTACAACACTTGTACTAACAATTAATTGTTGCATTACAGAAACTTGTGACTTACCGTCTCCTCTCGTTCCGTCTTGCCAGTCTTCTTCTGAAACAAATTAGCGACCTGTTAATTAAATGAATTCATTGCTAACTCTTAACAAATAATACTTTCACCGTGTTCTTAACAACGATGGAAACTTGTATGAATATGTATCAGTAGCTTACGAATTTACAACTTACTACAAGGCATATGTATATAGATAAAGTATTATGCCTAAAATAATTAAAACGGTCAGCCGTTTCATCGTGCCTCTCTGGCCCCTCGCCAATATACCACGCTCCGGAAACAGCTACGGTGACTTAAATGTCAACCGGACTTGGGGTCACGCAAACAATAATCGCAATAAGAAGGAAAAACGTGGGATGATGGGATATACTGACTTACAGGTGAATAAGCGGAACATGACCGTAAGGTGTTTAGCTGTAAATTTCGGCCTAAAGATGGTCGCCAGCCAGGTAGGTCCTTTAAGGATATAAAGACCTTACCACCGAGCGTTTTAGCCATCACATAGCCATATGCCAGCTTACGACAGTAAGCAAGCAAGTAGTGCTTCAACATCAGTACACAACTTACCAGATTTAAATGTGTAGTCGTACTGAGAAGTACAAATTGTTACAAGCGTCTTCATGAACTCATCAGGCTTTTACTTGTAAAGAAAGTGGAGAGTACTTACTGGACTCTTAAGCAACAAACTTAAGATGAGCAGTTGAACTAAGTAAATAATTACGAGTTGAATACTTTAGTGACCTAGCTTGTCCGAATCCTTCTAGATTGGACACGGAATAATGTTAGGTGCTAATCAAAACTAGCCGCATTTATAATCTGAGTGACAACTTACAAATTTATAGCCCTGTAATAACTGAGGTGCGATAGTCACTTATAATTTACTATATACACTAGAGTTATAATTTTGTTACTGATATTTATTGATTGAAATAAGTCAATACGAACACACGTGTACACATAGGTATATATCGTGATTGCCGACATCAATTTATGTAGAACTGTTTTGTTACGAAATAATTTATTCTTATCGTCTCTCAATAGCATATCGTTAAACGTATTTATTGTAATGTTTAGGTAATTATTTTGCTACATAACTTATTAAATACTCATGTTCTACATAACTTATGAATCACCCAAAACATACTCAAAATAAATTACCTATTAGAAAATATTTTAATCACGTTTTTTTTTTCAACCCATTAGAATTCCATTGCTGGAATACGGGTCTCCTCTCATATTGAGAGGGTTAAGGCCATAATTTAATTAGCATGAATTGGCAAAAATATCTTTATGCCGAAAACGTAGCTAACGCATCTAGAAGTTAAACGTGGTCATTGGCAGATGAATGTAAGGCAAACACGTGTGATAATATAATATTCGATTAGGTTGCATACGAGGGCTAATACGCTTGTACGTAATGGAAGAAGTATGGATCTGTGGCTACTTAACGCAAAATATTCGTATAAAATAAAAATTAAAAAGAATCAAATAGACAGGTATTAAATAATATTACCTATGTCACACAAAATGAAAAACAACAGAAAATTGAATTTAGTTAAAAAAAATGTTTATACACGTCATTGGAAACGCAACTCACCATTATCCCGGCCTTTTCTTTTCTTCTTCCCCGCAGAGCTGGACTTGCTTGACTTATCCGCCTTATCTTTACTCTTCCAACGGCTCAACATTTTCAACACTTATCGTTTTAGCTTAACGACGTAACTAACCACATTTTCATTAAAAAGGCCCCAATCTACTCAACACTCTGCACTTGCACATTACGAATAGCACTTCACTGGTGAGTACTTCGGGGGTGCATAACACGATTTCACCATCACAACACAACGTCCACACATAATACTTTTATGAAACTTTTATATGCTTATTTTTCACTTACTATTACTTATAACACTTTATTTATTACTAATTTATTAGCACTTATTTTATTGCTTAATACACTTAGATATGTAGGTATGTACCATTTAGGTTTTATTCAATTCCAAAAGGCGTTAGGTTTGTATTTTAATTTCGATTATTTAGCGGCGTTATAATAATATCTAATCATTAAACATAACGATTGTTCTACCAGTCTTTGACAGTGTTCTTGTTTGAGGAAGTACCTATGGGAAAATTAGAACCTACGTGAAATACGACTCTGTGTATCATCTCATTACACACTACAGACGTTGCGAAATTAGTATTAAAAAGTAACTAAATATGTGTCCCGAATATTAAATGAGCATGAACTTTTTTGCTATGGACATGCCATTGACACAAATATTTAACAATAAGTAATTACCGACGACCTTAAAAAGGCGGGTGACAGGGACCGAATAAGTTCTGCGGATGTTGGGTGTTGAGGCATATCTTGAGAAGTATTTAAAATATAAAAGTTGAAGGTGATACTGATTATCATTATAATATGATGACCTAATGAAATGTACACTCTGGCGAACATAATGAAAAGTCTATTGTACCAATGAACCGAGGGTGGCTGATGATGTTGTACTCATATGAAATATATGTATATTTAATGTCAGTGCCTTTTTACTACTAATGAAAAGTATTGAATATTTTTGCAATAGGGGAAAACAGTAACTTGACTTAGCAGAGCATATATTACGAGATATAGATATATAATTTTTCAGTAACTAAAATGTTTTATGACACAGAATCAGGATATTGGGAGACGGGTGAATTAAATTTTCGCACCGAACCGATGCAGCCTGCAGTTAACATCGCCCTCCCGGCTGAATCGAACGTCCCTTGACGCGACAGCTTGACGGAAATCGAGGTACATACTTGTAGCGTTATTTGATGTTCGATGTTGTTTCCGTAAAATTGTTCTTACGTCGCTCATATCACTAAATACTCATATACATATGTCAATCAGAGTTAAATCACACAAGTTTGATCCATATATCAACGCATTTTCGTTACCTGTCCATGAATTACTAAAAAAATTTCATTACAATGTCAATCATTATGTAGATGTACACATCAATGTTTTGTTACACTGTAGTGATGACTAATTAGTTTCATTATTTATGGCTTTACGCCTGCTTTGCGTAACGATTTTTAAACTATTGGTCCTTGAGCCAGCAACAAAATGTCATGACCAAGTTCCTCCCGAGTAATAACTGGTAAAATGATTGAGAGAGCTTTCCCATTAAGAACAATAAAATGTGAACCCTCCATGGGTAAGTTGAACATCAGTAACCTCCCAAGCACGTAGCAAAATTTTTTTTTGTGATTTCCTCCTGACTGAAAATTTATCAAATGACAGCTAGCTCGATATCTTGAGGAAAAAAAATCAGTTGGGTAGAGAGTGGTGGGTTATACGTCAGCTGGTCACATGAACATGAAAAAAATGTATATAAATTCAGTGATTTCCTTCCAATCGAACATTTGTCAGATGATCGTTTATATGTTATTGTGAATATATTTTCCTTTAGCACACTGCCAGCTCATTTTTATATTACAGTATCATATCAATAATCAGCTTACAAATTTTCATTCGAGAGGAAATTACTTATTTGATATTATTAGATATTACTCTCTGTGCGCTACCTAAAAGATATAATCTTCTATAATATTTCGAATAAATGAATATTCAATGTAAAAATATAAGCCCCTAAAAATAGAAGTAAATAAATACTTTGATGAGTTGATAATGACTACAGATATGATTGAGAAACTTGGCAATGAAAAACTGTTGCTGGGTCATAGTTCATATATGTATATACTTATTCATCTGTGATCGTCGTTTAATTTGTCTAAGATAACACATAATAATAATACACGCATCGTACCTCAGTCATACACTATTCAAAATCGTTAGTGGTATATTTAGTATAGAGATAACTTTATTATTTTTTATTTTATCCCCTATTTTACAAGGTTGTCGTGCAAGATCATTGTTCAGGTAGCTCCATTCGAAAATATTCACATTTTATGCCGTACGTTGCTCTGTCTGTTGCATTTTATTTGTGTGTCTACTAAAATAATATTTTGCAACATTCTTCTGTTAATTAAATTGCACTGGATGCATAAGAATTGTTTTATATATATCCACATACGTACATTAACTAAATGTGATAGTTATTAACTCATTACAAAACGCGGTAAGAGTTTAGAAATCTATCCAATAAAGCTGGATTCCACTAACATATCCTGTTTCCGAAAGAACTACTATTGATTTAAGTTTGTAACCCTACTTATTTAATTTATTTAGAATTGTATTATATCTATCAAACAATATCTATAAAAATTCTAATTATTTTCTTTGAAAGCAAAATTTTTCAAGATGAAAAAAAAAACATATGAAAATCAAATGAGTGAACTAATGTGCTTTTGATTTTTTTCGTGCTCTAAGCATAATTGTAATAGAGAAATATAAAATTAAAACAAAAATAATTATTTCGTAAGATTTGAACCCTGAATTCCAGAGCTAACAATTCTTATTCATTGTGCCAGTAGAGTGGGTGCCAAAATCGATACTACTGCACATGCGTACTAGAAGAGCGCAACTAGCTCCACACTTTAGGGGTGTTGGGAACTTTTATGTTTTATAGCTAGCTGTGGCTAGTGCAAGTCTTGCATTCACCGTTTACGAGATAGATGGAGTTACTGGAGCCGCTAGTGATGCAACCATGTAGTTTACAAAATCGCCACGACGCTAGTGTTGTTGTTTTACGACTATAGCGGTACAATAATAATGTAAGTTATTTGATTCTACTAATTAATTTCCAAAATAGTACTAAAATAATATATAAGCTGCTTGTGAAGTACACATTGGAATTTATTAAGAGTTGAAATCATGGCGTATGATTTTAAGCACCTTTACAAAAAAATTAAGCGTGTTAATGAATATTAATCTGGAATAAATGGTAACGATGTTAGCATTGAAAGAAGATGAGAGGCCTTCATTATTTGTAGTTTGTACATAAATTATTATTGATCAGTGTTCCGAATGAAAAAATCATATGTAGCAAAATTGATCTTTATGTTTATCTATTGAGTTTTTTGGGACGTTTTCAGATAGCTCTCGTCGGTAAAACTAATGCAAAGCATTTTCATATTTCTTACTATAATGTTGGAACGTCTAATAGCGTTATCAGAAAACTGATTTTCCACTAATGTTTTTAAGCTATAATATGCTTTGTAAGGGATTTATCTCTTTGAAAGACTAGATATAATATGTTTTATAAGCACTCCGTGTCTGTAGTTCCCAAAAAGACGTGTAATGATCTAGACTCCATTCTATGTAGGTATGTATATAAACGTGCTGCAATTTTTTATACAACCAACTAGCTGAATAAATGTTTATATTTTTAGCCCTCCTTTTGCAAATAATCAACTCATACTACCTTTGTTACTAAGTAGATCGACGTCAATTTTCGTTACTACTACACTCTACAATACACACAATTTTACAAAATACTTGTTTTTTTTACTCTATTTACATACCTATGTATGTCAATTATTATCTAACATGAGGTTGACAAGAATACAAGATGCCGAGAAGTAACATCACGCGTGTAATCCCCGGAGAGGTAGGCAGAGGAATGTAGTACACTCCCACGTTTCACCAGTTATGTTTACCCAAACCGGGGTTTGATACCAGCACTTCTGGATCGGCAGTCGCATTTGCAACCGTTTGCCCAACGAGGCAGTCATAACAAACATTAGTTATATAATAAACGTTAGTTATATGTTATTATGTAACGGTTAGTTATATATTATTATGTAAACATTATGTAATATCGGTTTACAGTGAACATATGGTCGACCAACGAGGCAGTCAATTTTATTTTGTTTTAAATATCATGAAAATAAAATGAACCATTTTTCCACGAATGCTACGTACCTAGTATTCCTTAGAACAAAACAATAAACGTGAATAAATTTTCGAGACAAAGTAATGGCAAATCAAGCTTCTATCAAAATCAAAAGAAAATCTGTACTTATTCGTCAGAGATATTTAAGTGTATTAATTTGTACGTTCTAAATAAATGACTTCTTATGTTTACAGATCATGCATAAATGGCGTATTCGCTGACATTAATCGCTGAGCGTCACGTTGGGTGGAATTAATGCAGTCACGTCAATCGAGTTTAAAGGTAGAGGAGTCGACGTTTCCCTGTCACCTTGAAACCGGATGGAGCGGAACATGGCGACGCAAACTCGGATATTTGAGTAAACAGGTGAGCGCACAATTTTTGAGGGTCACCCACGAAATGTGTGAAGTAGGTCATAAGACTGCGCCACGAATGTTCTAAATAGTAACAATGATATCCATATACATGTCGACAATATAAAGTAAACAAAATAAAAAAAGCAGCAGTGATAGTCTAGTGGTTAAGAATTCAGCCCCTCACTCCGGGGGTGCCGGGATCAAAACCATGGCGCGGACCTCTTTACAAAAGTGCGTTTTAAATTTAAATATCACTTGCTAACGGTGATGGAAAACATCGTGAGGAAACCTACACATCTTAGAAATTATTTCAAAAAAAAACAAAATTTCTAAGATGTGTGAGGTCTGCCAATCCGCACTTGGCCAGCGTGGCAGACTATGGCCTTAACCCTCTCAATATGAGAGGAGA
>DWDT01004234.1:0-11437 GCA_018245595.1 Microceris scylla | reverse complement strand
TTCAGCTTGCTAATCCTTTGGGCTATGTCGATAACTTTGGTTCTCTGTCGGATCGCCTCGTTTCTGATGCGATCCTTCAGATAGACACCCGAGCATAGCCCTTTCCATAGCTCGCTGAGCGACCTTAAATTGGTGGACCAGTCGCGCCGTGAGTGTTCACGTCTCGGCTCCGTATGTCATAACAAGTAGGACGCACTCATTGAAGATTTCGGTCTTCAGACTTTGCGGTAGCGGTGACGAAAAAACTTGACGAAGTTTCTTATATGCTGCCCAGCCAAGCTGTATTCTTCTGCAGGCCTCCCTCTCGAAGCTGTTTCCACCGAACTGCAATATTTGCCCGAGGTAGACATAGTCCTGAACAACTTCGAGAGGGACCCCATTAAGAGCAATCGGCTCCGAGAGGACATGTTCATTGAACATTACTTTAGTTTTGTCCAAGTTCATCCGGAGACCCATGCGAGCAGAAGAATCAGCCAGGCTGCTCAACATATATTTCTATTATAAATCTAAAAGTTGGAGGTAATACTTCGATACGAGACATAAATTCACATTATTCACATGCCTATGTCCAACAGTGGACATCTAAAGACTGGCGATAATGATGATATTTCTACCATTGTTGATATAGCTACATTGATAGCTATGTTTTCTTACTTGTAGACATTGTAAATGATCCCGGGTTCGAATCCTTTTTTTAATTTATCTAAAACTTCTGTCACTGTCGTTATCGTTGTATTTTGAAACGAATTTACAATTTCTTTCTGTCGATTATCTCCTGAGAAGGAATTATTATTTTTGTCGTCTGATTATCTCGAAATATAGGTAGTGACGGTTCACAAATACATTGTCATATAGAGCTATGAAAGGTGTGCTCGCTGTATGAATGACAGATAATACAGATTTTTCGAGTTTTGGAGCGCGCGCTTTTACAACGCTCATTTTATAGGTACACACTCGTAGTTTGCAAACATGCGTTTGTCAAAAAATGCACATTTGTACACGAAAACCTAAAAGAAGTTACGAGTGCTACGCGCATTACTGAGCCGCGCAATTGTATAAGAACACAGACACGTGAGAGACACGCCTATATCAAACTACTAACAATCCCTCTGGCTACAGTAGCTAGCACGCCCCGTCCGCACTCAGCTAAGGTAATTACATTGTCTCAGCTCACGTTCAGCCTGGTTACCGCTTTCAGGTCAATCCAGCCGAGCGCCGAGTGCATAATCAAATAACAATAGGAAAAGTTCAAATTGAATTTAAGTTTCTAAAACTGTTTGTACGGGAGTTATAACCATTCTACTGTATTCTCCTGTTTGTTAATATTACGTACATCTATGTTGTTACGTGTCAAAGAGAGATAAATATCTATGAAGGTGTTGGGGGCTGATAGAGCAGACAGAAATCTTCAAAACCGGGGTGCACGGATGCACAAGAAGCACCTATGTAAAGCTAAAAGGAAGGCCTCCTCTCTAGATTTATTAGGGGAAAACGAAAATTATCGCACGTAATTTATAAATAGTCGCACATATTGTTGACTGTACCGCCTCCCATGGCATTCAATGAATTTCTTAAGCCTTGACCGAATATTGAAAGATTGCAATGAATAAATAAAAGGAAATGTGTCTACGTTTATACAACGGACAAAAATCAACTAGGCACTTGCTAGGACTGCGCCACCCTCTCCGCCACCAAATCGCGCCTATTAATTTCTATCGCTCCAACTATTCGGTCATCATAGCGACCTCGCCGCGGTGCCTACCTGATCAATTTTAGCGAGTGGCAAGCAGTCGATAGCCCTGTTATCTGAGCGCGGATGCGATAATACAACCGATTTCCTATCCGATAACCGCCCGTCCTATCGGCTTGATTGTCACTGCATTTCGCACTGCACCTTGTTATCTTGTTAACAGGGCAATGTATCGGACATGACGCGCAGCTCTATATGTGCTTTATGATGTATTGTGTATTTATTTTATTTGTTACACACTAATAGATGAAATATCAAAACAATATGCTGCTATTTTTGAGGAGTACTTCTATAGTATTCGTTTGTGACTCACTAATACTAACGCAAATTATATTTTAAAAATAAATTTGTCTGTAAATAAATTCTGAACAAAGTGGAGGACTAATAAATGGCTCAGACATACAGTATATGTCTTAGCGGTTTCACCTATATCAACTCGATTAATGGCATTTCACTGAAATCCAGTTCGCGTACTCTCTTTTTACACCAGGCACGAGAAAATTTTGAATAAGCTTCTTTCTGAGCTATCTTCGAGCTGCAATGATACATAACTTTTCAAGGAAGGTATGAACACAGCTTTCTTATAACGACACTATCAGCAACTCCTTATTGCACATGTTTTTAGACAATGATGTCCACTTACCATGTGATATGCTCTGTGATTACTTATGTAAAGTAATATTTATACAAAAGAGAACAGCACTCATCAGATGTAACGATCCGCGAGTATTCGGTCCAGTTGGTGCCGTCCGCAGCAAGCCGCTCCCTGCGTTCGTGGCCGTGGGGACCACTGATTATTGTCCTGTATGTAATCTATTATAAGAGTGTTTCGAGCTGGTGGCCCAACTAGTTTCGGACCTGTATGAGGTCCTTCCTCATGAGCTCCCGGCGCTTGCAGCGAGTTTGCGGCGGAGACTGTCTCCGCCGCTAACTCGCTGCAAGCGCCGAAAAACGTACGTGTGTTAAGCCGGTACATTTATAATCATGTGTATAAACATTCACGAAACATTTGATAGCAAAAAAGTGATATTTAATTTTAAAAAGCATATATTTTGTACAGATTTAAAATAAGAAACTGCATTTAAACCATCAATCTATTAACGCTGTATTATACATTAAATTAGGGGAGGTGTATGTCCAGCAGTGGATATCTAAAGGCTGACGATGATACATTAAATACGTCAATAATGTGTTTATTGCTTCGCGTCTTTATAGACGATGCCTTACCAGTCGTTTCGAAAGATTTAACTTATAATTCTCAAAATATACACTAGCTATCTTTTCAATGATGCCCCAGTCTCTCCGCGTCCATAAGGCATAGTGTTACGTGAAAGGGCGCGTGGGTGGACTTGTTGGGGACCTTGAACCATGGTTGAACTGCGAGACTGTACCCAACCACGTCAAGTCCCATTACGTTTTTTTTCATGTTTAAATGCATTTTTGTCACTTCGGTTGTATATGTAAAATAACTAGCTAGCTGAGACACGTTACTCTAGCAGCAATCTGTTGCATTATTAAAGTACTGTTTCAATAGCAACAGGACTAGGAATCTTTAAAGTAAGAGTCATCATCATCATCATGGTTACTCTTTTTTCGCACCGTTCCTCTGTTGGACACATTTTCCACTCAGAATGAAAGGCTTAAAGCCAAAGTTTACTACAATAGGCTAGTGTGGGTTCGCAGACTTTGCAAGGGTGAATGGGCCCCATTTGGGACAATTATTTGTGTGATGAACATAAGTATTTGTTCTGTGTACGTGTCAAAAATATGATTTATTAGCCGTCTGGTTACCATAACACAGGCTCTGATTAGTTTATGACCAGATGACCGTGTGTGGCGATATCCCAAGACATTTATTGTACATTATTTTTTGAATTTGTTAACAATCTTCTAGGTTTGCGGAACTATGCACGGTACACTGGCATGAGAGAACATATAGAAAATATAGGTAGAATGGATAGTGGAGGATCTTATATGTATATACGAGCAATGTTCGATACACAGAGTCGCCAGCAGACAGATCGAGCAGAGTAGCGCGCGCAGCTTGCTTGGAATTATTAATCACTCTACATTAGAAATGAATAATACAATTAAACCCATGCACTTCTTTGTTACCCATTATGTATAATTCCGAAGTTATTTTTTTTAAATTGTTAATGTTTCTCTTAACTCTTGGGTAGTATTTATTTAGTGCTGTTTAAGTAAACGTGACATTTGCAAGAATAGATGATTTTGGCACTCAATGCTCTCTGTCTACCCCGTAAGAAATTTGTCGTGACGTTATCGTTTATTTCCCTACATTACTTCTATTGTATTTAATTTTTTTGTCACTACTATAAAAGATTTTTATAAAATTGTTCTTTAACGTTATAAAAACATATTAAACTTCAAGTTTTAAAAATAAGAGTATAAGTAATAATAATAGCAAATATCTTTCCACTATTCACACATCGTCGGTAGTCCGTCCTACCGTCCATAGTATTGTAGTCAGCCAGGCATATACACATTTCGCATCTAGAGAATAATTTATGCATTCGCGCTCGTCGTGCAAACAATTGCAATCGAACGCACAGTCGCTGCTAACTGCCAGGGAGCTGCAATCATTTCCCTAGCCCATCTAACAAGACAGTACGGCTATATTAAATTTACATACGAGTTATGATAGCGCGTCGTTACAGTAATCCAAAATTTTCTCCAAGGCGTATGAAGTCTGCCAAACTGCACTTGGTCAGCGTGGCCTATTAAGGCCTCTACCTGTATCATTCTGCGCCCTTTCGAACAGAGGTGCATACGATAAAAGGATAAGTATGATGTGCACTAAGAGAGAGAGTGTGAGTCGGTATCCATTCCACTGAGAGGGGATCATGAGATAAAGCACGGCTGTAGATTGAATCAGTGCTCGCTGAGAAGGCAGGCGATGGAACTTTTGCCCTTGTAATCCCTCACAAATCTGAAGTTATTCTCTTTGAGGACAAAAATCGTCTAACAAAGTGCATTTTATCTTGATGCGTTCACAGGTTTCGTTGTTCAGTAAGATTATTATATTGTCTAATTGTATGGTAGTTTGTTATTTTATAAGAAATGAGTATTTTGTAAAAGTAGCGACATTTGGCATTCGGTGCTCTCTGTCTACTTTTAAGGAGACCTTGCGTAATGATATAAAAATGATAATTATTTGTTTAAATTTGTGTTTGTCGAAACATATAAATTTTGTTTTATCGTGCTTTTTCTGTCCTATCCGCGGTACAAATACATATGTTTTCTTTCCCGTAATAAAAAAAAAACAAGATTAAATTAAAACGTTGACTGCCTCGTGGGTCGAATGGTTGCAACCGCGACTGCAGATCGGAAGGTCCTGGGTTCAAATCCCGGGTCGGGAACTATTGGATTTTTAACTAGGAGTCTGGATGTGTGCCAGGTGTGTGGCAATAGGTTCACCACCTATTCCATTGTGGGACTTAAACGTAACTGGTGAAACGTGGGGGCGTACTACACGCCTCTGCCTACCCCTTCGGGGATTACAGGCGGGATGTTACGTATTACGTCAAATTAAAACGTAAAAACATTTAAAATCGCATTAATTATAAATAGTTTAACAAACATTGCTATTCAAGATATTGGTGATTGAAAAGTCTTATTATAAAGTAAAAGATGGATTAATGAAAAACGAATTTTATACATATGTATGATTTATTTACTTTTTTATTTATCAATAAAATATACATCAACAGAGTAAACACGTTTGTAAATATTTAGTAACATAGAATAAAATAAACAAATACTTTAAACAGATAACAAGACCGACTTCAAAGAAATTCGTTTTTTGAATGAAAAAAATGCTCGAAAATGTAAAAAATAATTACGTACTTTTTGTTACATTAGGACACTAATGTATAATTATTGTCATTTTTCTAGTCCATTGGTGTTATTGTGGTTACTTAGATGACTTAGGTTGATACGAGTGCTTAAAGTGCAGGTATGAGCGGGCTATACCTCGATTTGTAACTGGCCAGGTACAATTTCTTGTAACAGGTATACAAGTAACAGTAAAACTAGTGGTGTGTTTAACTTGAAAGGACCTCCTCGTTCGTGTATTAACAGCGATTAAAAATATATATATGCACATTTCAATTCCACATCCAGTCGATTTTGTGAGTGTTGGAGGCTGTAGAGCTCTATCCCGGAAGGTGTTTGAAAAATATTTCAAAATTCGAATTTTAAATGCAACCAATCTAAAATTAACTCATTCGACATTCAAAATAATGTGCCAATATTGTAAGTGAACTTCAATGTTATTTCATCAGTGGTTAGCGACCTCGACCGTTGATTAGGAGTTGTGGGTTCGATTCCCACCTAAAATGAATAATGTTTTGTGAACATAAGTATTTGTTCTGTATCTGGATGAAAGTTTATCAATGTATTTAAAAATTAATGGTACATATCTATGTATTTTGTTGCTGTATAGTCATCACAGCACGAACTCTATCTAGTCTGGGTTCACAGAAATGTATGCGTCGTCTCAACATCTTATTAATATTAAAAACATATTACTAATAAAATAACAAAGCATAATCCTCCGCATGGCGGTACCAACTGTGGCGTGCGGCTTCACCAGCGTGTAATTTAAAAGAAGTGACAGATTGATAAAGTAGGTACAGTAGCTGAGCACAGGCAACATGTAGAGTCATGTTTTTGAGTGATGTTTATGGGACATATTGGTTTCGGCAGCGCCGCAAGGACTGTAGGCAAGCTCGTACTAAGCGCTGAATTACTTACAAATTTCAATTTTACGTTATCTCCTAATCTATGCGTCCGAATAAAATGCTATAAAATGCAAAATTTATGTCTATAAAATAGTCCATAACGTAATTGATTGTTATTATTATTATGCCATACCTTGTTTTCAACAGCCTGTAGCGTGCCTCATGATTTTGGATATAATATACAATAGGAATTTTTCACATCCGAATGTGATTCTTATAAATTAGCACGCTTAAGTAATCAAGAATTGTTCAGCTTTTGTATAGACGAAGCACCGCAATCCTGTAAGGATAGAAACGGAGATTGGGAGAGAATGCTACTAGTCCTTAGTTTAAGGTAGTATAAAAATATAATAAATAAATACAAATCTGGCATTTTGTGCTTTCTGCCTATCCGTTAATGGATCTAACGTGAAAATATAATAATAACAATTAAAGTATATTAATATAAAAGAAATAATATTAATAACTAATAATAAGCATAAATATTATTATTATAAGTTTCTCCCTGAACGTTACAATAAGTCATTCAACGCCAGTACAAACAACTTTATGACACCCGTACACCATGTAAAGAAATTTTACTTACAAACAACATGACTCCACAAAATAATAAATTAAGTTTTTATCCGTAAAACAATTTCCAAACTTACAAGTGGACTGTGCACTCATAAAATGCTATATAAATTCTGATCCAATAGTGTACTCAATACTAAGGGCGATATTGACGAGTGTTTCAGAGAAATAAGAAGCTACCTTCTAAGAGTGCTACTCGTACAGATGCAGAAGCGACGTCTATCTCCGCTTCGCTAGTTCGCTAAAAAACGGCGATTGCAATCTCATGTATCAATAATTTGAAGCGTCGCATATAGACGTAAGAGTTCTAAAGTGATTCTTAGTAATATCTCGGTAACAGTACTGGCGTGGAACATTAGTGGAATATCACTGGCACTTCATTTTCAACGCAAATTTAGGAATTAGCAGGACTATAGATTTGACTGGCCTGTTGGTGCAATGATTAGTAAACCTATCTGTTGTGTCGGTGGTCGTGGTTTCGATTCCCACCCAGAATAGGTAAATATCTGTGTGATGAGCACAAGTATTCGATCTGTACCTGAGAGTAAATACATATATCTGCGTAAACATATATGTATTTATATGTAGTTTATCAGGCGTTGGATCACTCAACACAAACTGTCATTATGATTACTTTGATATTATGAAGATAATATGACGACAATTATGAAAAAAATGTAGTAAAAAAACCTACACACTTTTCATACAAAATTAATATCATATAAAGTAACTGAAGAGCTCGGAGATTATATAAAGTAGGTACTTGCGTCCTGTTGAAGAACATTTTATTAAATTCCGAATGAAAGCTCTTAGTGAACGCAAGATATTTTTAAAAATTTTCTGAACACTTCGCTGGTACAGCCTTAGCGGGAAAGAATTCAAATATTGTAATATGATACCGTTGATTAGTCTCCCGTGTTTTCAGCGCCGCTACCACATGAATCTAGGCAGCTCAAAGGAGGCCGGAGATATTTTATTATCCTTATTTTACTCCACAAAGTACGTTTAGAATTGATGTAAGTGCCTTTAAGAGGGTTTTATGTATCTAGTTGAAGATATTTTAAAAGTTGTACCCCGCGACCGGAGTTCGCCTGTGCAAATTCGTTACAAGAAGCCTTTCTGAGAACTAACATGCGTATACTTTTTAAACGATACAATAACTTTTTCATTAGGTTAATCAATAAAGGATATTAGAGACTTCGGTTTTTGAAAACTTTTCAGCTTTTCAGACTACACTTTTCATTGTGCATATTTCTAAAAATATGCATCGTGTCGCCGACGACTTTTTAGCACTAATGCGTGCTAGTTTAGTGTCGAGAATAGTTAAACATTGTTGTCAAAACTGCTGCATAACTTTGACCAATTTTGGATTGTGTGAAGTTACTTTAGCTCTTATGTGACACATTTATATACGGGTGAACATAGCCATTTAATTATCGTTAGCTGGTCTGCTAATAATAAAAAATATTTAAATCATCCTGCCGGGTCGCATACCAGGTAGACGGAGAGCAGTGAATTCCAAATATCTCAAACCTTACAGAACTGACGCGCTTCGTTCACATTGGTTTCTCTTTGTACGCAAGAGTTTATCCAACTGTACTATTACTTAGCAGTCGTCACGCTGGATAATATTGAAACTACTAAGTCGTAATGTTCTTATTAATGATACTTACAACGAAAACTGGGTTATCTCAGCTGAAACGGGTGTCACACACATATCGTTACACGCAAACAGTTATGAACCTTATGACGTTGTAATAAAGTGTACATACGCTTGATTACAATTTCTGTACCGAACGTGTGTGGTCCTTATGGCGCACATCATGACGGCACAATTAGCAGCGAATTGGCTAAATATAACTCAAATACTCACCAATTAATAGACCAACACCCACTGTTTAAGTTTCGAATACCTATTATTATTATAATATCACGCCAAGTCCTTTACGGGATACGCAGATGAGTCTCCGAACACAGCATCCGTGTATGAAAGTAGAAGAAGCACTTCAACTATGTACAATTCACATTTGTAGTCTTCATTTCTGAAGATACTACTTATTGCACAAAGCTTTGGTGGATATGATCAGTTGCTTCCACGCCTCCCTGTCGTCAACTTCTAGGAGCACTGCGGTAACTGCATGCGCCATCACTTTACGCACAGAGTTAAATCAGCATGTCGATGGTCGTCCTCGTGGCTCTAATTGTTCTATGTGTCATACAGTGTCAGCAACCTAAAGTTAGATATATTTGTCAATTGTAGTATGTAACGCTGGCTAAGCACGTGTTGGTATACCTTTCACGCCTTAGAGAACTTTATAGAGAACTCTATGGGTTACAGAAACTTTTAAAATATTTTCCTCCACAGTTACAGCAAGTGATATTTCGTCTTACAGCGTACATTTTTTGTAAAGAAAAGCGCGTAAGGATGTGAACCCACAACCCCGGAGAGAGAGGTTGAAACCTAAACCACTGCGATATCATTGTATTATTATTACTTGTGGTCTAGTAGCAATCGAAATTCGATCGTAAATCGTAAAAAAATCAGTTTGAGCGCTGTCCAGGTTCTAATGTCAAAGAGTACGCTTCTAAGGTATATAAATCTTTCCTCTGTACTACGAATACTTATTGACAACCATCCGTGTCATATCTGAAAATGACACTGGGGACGTGAATAATAAATGGTTTATTTAATTCAATTCAAGGTATTTGTAATACATATTACGAGATACATTTAAGCATTCTGCACAATTCTTTATATAATAATTTTAATATTTTTTTTTACTAAACTATATTATATTATTTGTATTTTATTTATCAATTGGCGTGGCCAGTGTTATTATTCTAATAATACTTAAATTCGTATTTGAGAAATAGATAAAGCTGCCAAATATCTGTAGTATTTTTCACGTTTATATATTTTGACAATTTCTTAGGTAAAACTGATAAATCCAAATATTGATATTGTTGAGAAAGCGGATGCAATACATTTACATATATCGATATATTTTTTCATTTGTCCATCCATAGTTTGATTGCCCATCCATAGTCTGCCCATCCATAGTTTGATAAAAATGATATTATTCAGTTGTCAGACTTTAAATAGATACTTGAGAAGATAAGTGCCAAAAATTTAAGTCTATAATTTTAAGTCAGAAAAATCACAACTTATGAAACTTTGCATGTTTAATGAGACAACCATCCCCCTTATGTATACTGTAGGGTTTTATATGTAGGTATATTTATATGAAAGTTTCTTTAATGCACATTGGCTAGTATGAGTTAGTTTTTGGTATACTTATTCTTTCCCGAAAACATAATAAAAATAGTGTTTTAATGCAAAAATTACTTCACATAGCTCACATAATTAATTTTATCGATAAGATAGACTTGCCTAAAATGAACAAGTTGTTCCTATAACCTCTTTTTACATTGGACCCGTCGATACACGTCTGTACAGTGTGTATCTATGTGTGGGTGCAGTAGTGTGCGTTGCGTTTTGGCAGTTAATTTAATGTATTTTTTTATGCATTAGTTTCAAAAAATATTAGCATTCTGCACTCCTTCTCTATATAAACTATATGTGCGAAATTTCATACTCCTCCGTCTGCTCAATATTCGTAAAAAGAAGTGCAAAGTTTTTTCTTCACGTATTAATGTATCGATTTTGATGAAATTCATAAAATTTATATTTTGCATCTTGACTAAAAATGTACGCTATTTTTGTGGGTGAATAATATTTTCGATATTTTTCAATTTGATATTGCAAACAAAATTGTCATTGGGGGAGTACTGGTTACTTAGACGTAATAAGCTCACCTGGTATTCCATGGTGGGACGTATACCGCAACTGGAGAATCGTTGGAGTGTACTACATTCGTTTGCCTACCCTTCCGGTGAAATACAGGCGTTTTAGGATGTTATACAAAACAATTTTTTTTTTATATAAATGTTACTTTACTGACAAAATCAAATCGAGCTGACCGAATCAAATCGTCTGGAACAAACGGAGTGAGGGGACACATCTAGGTTTTCCGGTGACTATAAATGCACTTATAGATTGTGCCTAATAAGGGCAGTGAGACAACTCCCATCAGGCTGTCAGGCAGTCTCCTCTCAAGAGTGACAGGGTTGAAACTCTTAAGACTATGTGTATATATACATATACATACATACATATACATACATACATATACATACATATACATACATACATATACGTACGTACATATACATACATGCCTCGGCTGCCTCGTTGGTCGTGTTGGTTGCATGTACGACTGCCGATCGGGAGGTCCCGGGTTCGATTCCCGAGTCGAACACTACAAAATTTTCTAATTTAGATTTTCTAGTA
>DWDT01004233.1:0-11438 GCA_018245595.1 Microceris scylla | reverse complement strand
AATCGAAATATTAAGATAACTTTTACCGATATTATTATTAGGTACACCATCACGCCAGGGCTCATATGGCGCAAGCAGAGAGAACCGAATGTCAAATATCTCTATCCGTACAGCCCGGATATTTGTCGATATCATGATACTATACCAATGTCTTTATGAATGTATAAATTAAAACAGATACGTCTTCAACAGTGTAATAATAATACAAACTTAATAGGACTTAAACGACAATTGAACAGTATTTTCTTATTCACATTTCTAATGATCTTTTTTTTCTAGAAAACTCTTAGCAAGCAATAGCTAGATAGTTATAAAGAAAAAAACTATTCAAAACCAATAATAGGCTTAAGTACCGTTTTATTCACAATAAAATTACAAAAACATTGTACAATAAAAATGTCAAAATATGGACATAACTTTACATGAAAACATGTATTTTAATTAATACAGTCTGTTGCTTCTGGGCTTAAAATATATCCACATTTTTAATAATCTTTTTAATTAAACTTCAGGCATATTACGAAGACATTAACATGATCTTAATAGTCATACAAAGTGACGTACACTTCCTAGTATTGTGGTTGTACGTATTATCAGCTGAATGAACTTTAAGATGCCAATAACATGTGTTATATGATACTAGGAACACTATCAGACTTTGTATCTCTTTAAACTATAAGAGAACAGAAAATTATTTCGTAGACATATAGGTACATTTTTGAAACCATTTATTACATAAATTATTTTATTTCGTCAGTTTGTCTTTTTATAAGTGACAAACTGAAAGCCAATTTAATACATATTGTAATGGGTCCAATACGTTGTCGTTGATACGTCAAGTTGGTCAGGGTAAAAGTATTTGGCGCTCAGTGCTCCGTGCTTATTCCATAAGCGACCTGGCGTGATGATACAAAAATATTAATAACCATAACATACATTCCCTACTAATAAATTGTCAATGTATTTTTATAGACATACCAAGATACTATGACCAGCAGTGGACAGACGCCTTTAGGAACGTCAACACCGCTAAACGAGTGTATTTAGACTTGTATTGTTTTCGTATAGTTCTTTTACATATACTAGTATTAATAATACCTTATAGCGTAGCGTAGAAAGTCGTAAATGGAAAGTTAAGTGAGCAATACACTGATGTAAGTGGTGTTAAATATAAAACGTCCGGTCTAAATTATTCAAAGCTTTTTGCACTATCAATCTAATCGTGTGCGAAATGAACTTATCGCAACGTTAAATGAAAATTTATCACGAACAAAACGTACAAAGTACATGGTAGTTTCTAGACGTTATGATAGAGTAGCATGAAGTAAGAGTTGGCTAGAGAGTCGTCTTTGAAGTAGGTGTGAATGTTTGAGGAGTGATGAAAATGGAAGAAGGATGTTAGGTCCGTAAGGATTGAACTATTTGGCACCCGGTGTTCTGTGCCTAACCCATAAAGGAACTAGTGGGAAGATAACATGGTCAGCCTGTCGCTGTCGACTCCTGGACAAGGCCTCTCCAAAGAGGGTTTGCGTCCAGAATCCTCACGTTGAGCTCCTAAATTAGAACTTAGAATACATTCCTTACACCCAGAAGATATAACTGTATGACGAGATAAACATAAAGTTTATTAAGTCTATTATTATATATGTATATTTTATTATTTATTAAGTCTACATTGTGAAGTCAATTCGTAGATATATTCACTATTTAATTGAACTAAATATAGGTATATTTCAGATCAGTCATAGCATTTACTCGGAATCCCTAATGCCTTTGTGTATTTGACTAGCAAATAAACTCGCCCACAAGTATACTTTTTCAATAGAAATGTATGCGGTTTATGGAATTCCAAACAACTGTGGCTGGTCATGGGTAAGCTTAAATGTTTATATCAGATTTTGTGAAACTTGAATGTGCTATTTTAACATGTTATATACATCTTTGGTTGTCCGTCTATAACTAGACATCTACCCATTTAGTTCTAACGTTCAAACTAAGCAGAATTATATTCGTCGTCTTTCAGAGATGAATAACTAAAAAGAGGTCTCTACGAGGTTAGCAAACCGATGGTAATATTTTAGTCAATTACCGTGTGATGTAATATTTCCTAAGAAACTTCTCATAGTTATTTTTCAGATAATTTCTATTATGTCACAGAGCCTTGAGGTATTTAGTGTTTGTTCGTCAAACAAAACCTTTCATAGAAAAGATGAGCACATCATGTTAACCGAGAAGTGGACTATTTTACACATACATAACTTTAATTATACTTTGCTGTTTATATTTTGAAAATATTTGAAAAAAATACAATAGAATTAATTACGTTATTTTCTCAGTCTCGTCTTAAATTGAACACGTTGAATGAAAATTTGACTACACAACGTAAAAACCAATGTGTCCATTTAAATATAGGTAATGCTCAGAATAAAAGTGGTGCAAAATAAAAATGCTTTGTTTAATAACTACCAGTGCAGTTTACACCACGTCACAATACTACTGATTAGGGGCGATATACGTTAATGGCAAAACCGTTACCCAAAGATTTAAAAAATTGGTAAATTTTTCCTCAAATACTTTTTTCATTTTCCATTCACCGATAACCATTAAAATACAAAAGTGATCACGAAAAGTTGCCACTGACGGTCATAAATACATAAGCGGTCATGTTAGTAACGGTCACAAATGTATGGTTTGACCGTGCTCAGCATTTGTAAACTTCTTGCCTAATAAACCTATGTATTTTCAAAACACGATATTGTCAAAAGTAACAAATATTCAATTGTACTCAAATAGAAATGATAATTATCATTAAAATAAAAATAATGATAAAAAATTTTTTACAGATTTTTTACCGAAATGTTTTACCGATAACGCGTGGCCGCTTATTTTTCACCATCGCCCAAGGTTGAGAATGCTGGTCGAGAATGCTATTAAACATTAAGTTCGCCTTTTGTGTTGCAATAAAGAATTAATGAATAAAATCGGTGTATAATATCAACCGAAAGTAGAAGAAATAAATATATTGGAAAAAAAAAAACTTTCATGTAGGTATGATAAAAATCATGGATACGATCTATATCAAAATGTAATGTATGTATCAAAGCTGATGAAGTCAATACCAAAATTAATATACAAGATAAAATCGGTGAACGTCGTACGATGACAGGTAATCCTGCTTAGTACTAGAACTAGTACTGACATAAACACAGCCTATTATGCGAGTATTAACCTAAGTTGCGCATAGTTGTCCTTTACGAAAATTAGTGTTTTCTGATTGAGCTAACTATTTAAGTAGAATTCCGTGCAGCTCGACTCCCCGCAGTTACAGTAAGGAAATACCATAATTACGGGTTTCCAGTACACATTTCGGTGTTAATAACTTTAATTGCCACAATTATGCTGGACTTAACGACAGGTAAAATGTTTATTTGCACGCTATTGATGCGACTGGCTCAGACGTACAGATATTCAATATTTGAACCAATACAATGTAAAGGGTATAATTAATCATACCAGTAAAATGTGGCAATATATAAAAAAAACATCTGTTATTCGTGAAAGCTACTAAGACTTATCTGATTTAATTCACGCTGGAACAGCATGGTCAAGTATGCTCCACACCTGTCTAAATGGCGAATGGCACTGGCGACCAGCGACGGGATGTAAAAATGTAACTACTATACTTAATTGTTCCTTGACAACTGTATTCTAAACAATAAATTTAGTGCAACAGTTACAGATAGGTTGCTTCACCTAGGACTAAGTTTAGCTCGTGTGACATAGCATAAATTCTATAAATTTGAACAAAGAAAGACAACCTCAGTTACTAAGCATTAGAATTAATTACACTCCAAATCTTTCACATTTAAATTTGATAAAAAGATTTTAAATTTTAAAAAAAGTACCTAAATATGAATGAACTTTTTAATATAGTTTGTAAATAAAAAGTAATATTTTAAATAAATTCTTTCGGATTACATTTAGCATTATTATTCACATCACGTAAATCCCTAAAAAACAAATATTATACGTGTACCTATTTATTACACTAAAGATTGCGAACAAGCATATTCCAAATTAAAAAGTCTCCATGACAAATACATACGATTAATTTTAATCCCCAAACTTGAACATCTTCGATCTTCGCGTATCGATATTAACTAACGAGCTTTCACTCCGCCGACACAGGAATCCACTCAAATAAACGACACTTATCTCACTCACAATAAGCAATTTATCATAAGCAAAGTTGATTTTAGACGTTACACTTACCTAGTAAGCCAGTGAGAGCAGACTGTGGCCTTGATATCGATTTGCGCCAACTACAATACGAAACTATCTATTGGTGTCAGTTTTTTAAAGTCTGTCCAGTTGATATGCAAATAAAGGTACCGCAAATTCGAGTACATCGACCTTGTGTACGTCGATGAGTCGCCCACAGCCTGTATGAATCAAAGCGCAAATCTAGCGTAAGCAAGTCTCTCACGTCAAAATAGCTCCCAGTGACCTACTGGTTTCCATAAGGCACGTGGGTGGCAATATAACGATGTTACGGTGGTTATTCTGAAGTTAATTTAATACAGGTGACATGGGTCGGTGGCAAATTGTCTCATATCTGACATGACAGTTTGATCAGCCCTAAACGTGCCTTCGTCCTCCATCTAATTATGATTTTTTTATAGCCGTGAAATATCCTGGCCGTCGCCAATCCATTGTGCATAACTGCATTGTTCTGCATCTGAATATGCTTCAGCACAGATAATAACATTAGTCACGTGTTCTCATTTTTTCTTCTCCTTTGTTTAACAATTTTGCAATCGTTTATATGTGCGAATCAGCACTAACAAAGCCATCAATGCGACTTTTGCGCAAAGTTTTAGCAACATGTAAATTTTTGCGTTGAAGTGAAAATCATGGCAATTTCTGAGTGCATTAGATACCTTTAGTTGTTTGTTTAACCATTTACTGAAGCGTCACTAACTGTACTCTATTCTTATCAATTACTCCTTGAAAGAAACCATTAAATCGAGCGTATGTTTTATACCGCCCACTAGAGTTCTATTGCCCGACTTTGTATACAAAAATTTAGGTCTATACTAAACTCAAAGTATTCTTATGTTTTAACAATTTATCATTCATATATTATACCATGGGGCACTGGAAGGGTTATCTTATAAAAACAACATTATTAATGTGAAAAAATAAATTTGACCAAATGGACGAAGATAGATTACTTGTGATTTGCGCGTGGGTCTGCAGGACCTGGTTCATGAGCACGGTTTTAAAATTGACCCACATATTTGTTTTTGTATAGTTTTAATCCGTTCACCGATCAATATTTTTCTACGTTTTAATACTTAGGTCCCTTACGCACCATTTTGTTACATAATGAATGTGTATGAAGTGATTTATTGCAAAAAGTAAACGAATAAATTTAAAAAATTAATTACGATATATCATTGGGTTTTTGATTTTGAAATTATTCGTAATAGCATGTAACTTGGATTTGTACCCGGTGTTAGCAATAAACTCATCCCGTATTCTATGTTCATGGGAGTATCATAGGGAAAAATCATGGGAGTACATTACACTCCACTGCTTATGACTTCGGCAAAATGTAGGCGTTGTGATATGGTTTTTATTCCGTGTAAACCTTTCACTTTTATTTCCGTTTAATTGATCCCTATGATCGATTTATTTAAATGTAATGTGTGACTTGTGAGGCAATTTTCCCACTTTTCATAAATGAATTGTTGGAAAATACCATAACTTTTTATGTCCCCTTAATCTGATTATGATATTATAATTTTATTATAAATATAAGTACTAAAATTCGACAAAGTACAGTACTCCGAAACCAGCGCACATGTACGAAGACAATGATTATGAATAGAGAAAAAGCACGTTACATTTCTTAAGATAGAGACACTTGTCACTTGGTGCTCTTTGCCTACGCCACAAGGGACCTGTCTTAAACTTATAAGTACTATGCCATTAATATGTATCAAATAAATCATATATTCAGGTTGTAGTTATAACAAACAACAGGAATATTCACACATAATTTCCTCATACAAAACCCCTTAATCAATTAAATTAATCTGTTTTGATGACTATTTTACTGTTAAACTGTTCGTGTGTGTTTAAATACGTTATTAAATATGTACCGGTTTAACTCAGGTGTGTTTTTTCGAATGACCGAACTAGTTTGGGACCTATCCGAGGTCCTTTTTCATGAGCTCCCGCCGATTGAAGCGAGGTCGGCCGCGGGTCGTGATTACGTTTTTCGATGTATGAATCAATTTATAAGTGTGTGAATGAATATATATAACTACGTATGAATAAATAATGTGTAACATGACGAGTATATTTCTAATAAATACCACCAAATAATACGAGACAAGACGCTAAAATGTTAGTACCATAAATATTTAAATATTATAATTGACTGGCCTGGTAATTAGTGAACCTGACTGTTGCACAGGGAGTCGTGGGTTCGATTCCCACCCCGAATAAGTATTTGCGTGATGAGCACAAGTATTTGATCTATGTCTGGGTGTAAGAAATATCTATATAAGTATACTTTTAATATTTGTACATGTAGTTGATCAGCCGTTTATTATCTGGTTACCATAACACGAGCTCTCTAAATACTTACTTTGAGATGAGATGGCCGTGTTTAGAGATGTAGCATCCAATTTATTGTTATTATATCTTTAGTGGCATTGAAACAAACAATTTCTTGGACAAAACAAACACCATTGGTCAAATTACAATGAAAATAACCGAAGCTGTATCATGATGTAATACGCAGTTCACGTGGACTCGCCAGGGTCGCTTCTAAAGCTTAACTTCAATGCTGTTTCTTCATTAAATATCAATACGATACAAGTCTATAAACGTTTACTGCACACACAAATTAACACTGGTCACTTTATAGCTTAGGAGCCGACTGCTATGTGTATGTCAAGAATGTCTGCTGTTGTTTTGTTACATTACTACAAAAGCCAATGTAGTCCTTGTATTTCATTGTCATATTTATTTACCTAAAGAAAATGTATACAGTTATTTTGATTACTGGCCATTTTTCACATATTCTTTTCATTGGGTTGTCTCATAAGTAATGTGGAATTACGCGGACAAAATTAGTTTGGTCGTATTTCGCAGGTTGCCTTTTAACCAATCAAATGGTTTTTTAACTGACTGAGAGATCTCACTAATCGTTCGATTAAAATAGTAGCATACAAAGATCTGCACATTGAATGTCAATGATTTTAAAAAAACTAATTTGATACCGAAGACCGGCATTATTTATGAGACACCCTTATATTTCTCTAAGGCGTGTCGAGTCTGCCAACTCGCACTTGACTAGCGTGGCAGAGTGACCTTGATTCTGTCATTGTAAAATTTCTTGTGTTCCAGGAGCGGAATGATAGCAGGGTGGAAAAATAACTATTTCCAAAATGTTATGCCAAATTTTCCTAGTGCTATGCTTTTCTGGGAGTAGTAATCTGTGTTCCTATAAAAGTGTTTTTCCATATTTTATTAAGTAACAAAGGACATCAGAATAAACAACGGCGCTTGCAACCCCTCAAGCAAAAAGACAGTCAGATTCCAGATCAGAGGCACACATTCACATGACAATTATTATTATTATTTAATATTAAAATATCTGACGTAGTAGAATCAAGTTCGACAACCTTCACTAAGTTATGCAAGTAGATACATATTTTAAAACAATGATCTAATGGAATGACTCATCGTAATTATGCTACAGTTGATTACCGAATTTATTAGATCACACAGATTTTTTTGTGTCGAATATTAGGACTCGAATATGCTTATTAACATCGAAGTATGTTATTCTTATAGATAAGATTAATAATTTATTTCATGTAGTCTTACCGTGATTTAGATATGACCATGTTGAGACAGGAACAATTGATTGAACGCACAAATAGCGATAATATAATAAAATATATAATAATAATCAGTAAAACATAGTTAGCCGGAGAAACGTAGGAGTGTACTCCACTGCTCTGCCCACCTCTTTAGCATGGTACAGGCGTGACATTGTGAATCCCACCACAATGAAGTTTTTAATAAATATAAAACAAATATCGTTTGTGAAAGATACTCAATACACGCGCATTCCCCATATTTGGCACCAGTTTTTTTTTTCGAAACTTTTTCTTACGCCTTAGATACGAAAATGTATAAAAAAAACCAAACAAGGCTAATTACCGGCAACCCACATTTATGTGTAAACAAAAAAGGAACTTGTAGGTGCGAATCATTTGTTTGAATAACTTTTATGTTCGCGTATGCAAATTATTCTAATATATTTTCATTAATATTAATAGAATTCACTTAGCGAATCGAAAAGCGTAGAATATTAATATGTCAGTGGACATTGCAGCGAATTTGGTTGTGGCCTGCTTTCATCATTGTATGAATATATATACATATACATATATATATACACATATTATATCTGTATTCAATTTTCACAAGCTGAAATTTTTATGAATAATATCAATTGATTATTAAATTTATCATCAAATCAGTCTTCCCAGTAACTCGTCGTACTCCGCGGGAACGTGTGAAGAGGACCTCGGATAAGTCCAAAACGAGTCTGGCTAGTCACATACGTAGATTAAGACATCACCCAAAGTAGTCACATTAATTGAATTGAATTATTCATTAACAATTGCAAGCTAATAAATCATTCTTGAAATTAAACAGGAAACAACTTCAGAGACTGTTTTGGTTTATATTAACATTTTTATCAACTGCGTATGCTTAATCGTGATTTCGGTCCTTAGAGAAGTATCCTACATCTAAGCTCCAATAAAATTATGTCATCATCATCAACCCTTTCTTTATTCTGCTAAAGGACAAGTGATATTTAACTATTATCCACAGTGAATAAGTCACTAGATCATAGTTATGATACTTATTATTTACAATTATATTTTGTCTGGTAAGAAACTATACAAACAGACAAATATTTAGAAGTCTGTACAATTGATACAAGAGCAATTAATAATCGAAGTAATACTTCATTTACAGATGTCTGCTTAATATTTTGTATACAAAGTATAGTTATTAAATCGCCTGTATAATCTACATATACAGAGCTTGATACGATTTTCCACCGCAGCGAAGTAGCCGCAAACATTATTTATTCGACACGGTGTCAATCTCAATTATCCCAACGCCCGTCGCCAGATAACAATATGACACATGTAACGGCATCATCGAGTGTGGACTGGCCCGCCCCACGCCCACGGCTGGAAAGGACCAGCGCGGGACAATCGTTTATAGTTCTATACGCTAACTTATAACCTGTACTTTGCTTTATAAAAAAGTGTGAAGACTTATGTACAGTACAAAGATCGAAAAAAAATGGCAGTTTAAAAAACAAAAGACGATAGAAGAGTAGATATGCCATATTAAAAATATTGAAATGTTATTCTTTCTTCTAATTAAACAAATGGGATAATTCCAATTAGTATCCATTTTATAGAAACAAGAAAACGTGACAAGAAATTTGTGATCGAAAATGTAATATATTTTGATCTTTTAAAATATTAATTGTATATTTATTAGTCATATGGATTATTAATATTTTTAAAATTAATTTTTAAAATGTTTAGAGAATAAAATCGTACGAGTATCGTATGTCATTGATGTTACAAACACACAAAATGTATACTTACGTGTGCACATAATAATAAAATCGGGGACACGAAACGAAAAGCAATTATATTGAAATTATATGATTGTACTACAATTTGAATATATAAATCATACCATACTAAGCCATTCGATGTTACTATTAATCCTTTTAATTTAAAGGTAATTAAAAAATATGTCAGTATGATTGTGAAAAGAAAATGGTGGAAATTATAATATGGCGAACAACCCTATACGGCACACATATTAAACAACTTTTAGTAAAATCGCCTATAACACACTACGGGCCGGAGACAACCATTAAAATATGAAATACGTTTCATTTCACATAAAAATTAGGCATGAGTGTGTGTGATATACGTTCCTTCTCACACTTTTATCACTGATTATATATGCATTGACCTCACTCACATAAGGATTTTCGGGACATACAGAGTAGTTCAACCTTATACGCGGAGAGTCCGCCGCGTCCTCTAAACTATTATTGGCGGGAGAAAATAGCTCATGAAAAAGGACCTTTATGGATACAAAACTAGTGGGGCTATTCCGAAAAAGATGCGTAACTTAAGGCGGTATATATGTATGTACGTATATATTCATCTGTATCACTGTATATTCTCACGAGACATTTAATATCATTGACCTTTGTTTATTTCTATCAATAGAGCGCCGACCAAAGCTACTCCTCATAACGGATGTTTAAGTTATTTGACACAGCATTCGCTTGCGTTATCGCCATAATTAGTACTAATGATTTAACTCACGGTATATGATACAAAATCGTTTTTATTGTTCTATTTTTAAAGAATAGTATTATGAACAGATTTTTTTCATCATCATCATCATCATTCATCATCTTTTTAATTGTGATGAATCAATTGAAACAAAACAAGCATTAGATGATACAGCAATATTACATTAGTGAAATTTACATTAGTGTAATACATTAGTGAAAAATGCATCCACACTGTTTAAGTGGTTTATGAAATTTGCGTACGCAAACATGCAATAACACATACGCACCAAAATGTGAAAAATCGACATTTCGGGCTTAGGATCGTATCTTGTAATGGAAGTACTGTTTTCTTAGAAACATGTTTCCAACATTGTACATAATATACACGGCTGATACAAAGAAAAATCATGGAAAAATAATAAATGACGAAGCATTTTTAAACCAGATTGACCAAATTATGGAAGATTTAAAGCGCAAGTAAATTACATGTCGCTCTAAGAAAGACCACGTACAGGGGAATTTCCTTAACAATTAGATACTGTGATGCAAATTTCAAAGATCGTGTCCCTTACGTCACCGCGGCTGTGTCACGAATGCAACAAGGTAAAGGTGAATTTTTCCCTCACTTTTGCTATTTTTTCTTAGAAACTGTTTTGACGCAAATGTGTCCAAGCGAGTAATAGCTATGCGCATTAATCCACTAATATTAAAAAATTCAACTACATATATTAAGGAAACAATCATAAGAATATAGTTACAGGAATTATAAAATAGGCAAAGGAGTATAGTACTTACACTCCCACGTTTGACCAGTTATGTTTATGTCCTGTGGAATATGTGTTGAGCCTATTGCCATACATCGGGCACATATCCAGTCTCTGAGTCACTACTAGAAATCCTAAATTAGAAAAATCCAATAGTACCCGTACCCGGGATTTAAACACAGGACCTCCCGATTAGCAATCGCGCTAGCAACCAATAGAACAACGAGGCAGTCAAATAG
>DWDT01004232.1:0-11438 GCA_018245595.1 Microceris scylla | reverse complement strand
ATGTACTGAAATGCTGGTAAAAGTGAATTCTTATGAGTAAAATGAGTTCTGATGACTAAAGTAAATTCTGAATGGAATAAAAAATCTAAAAAAGTAAAGATTGGCTAAGTTTATATTGGTAACTAAATTACAATGAGTATTAATTATTTAATTGTCCGATTGGTCTAGCTGTTAGTGCACGTCTGTGAAGTTGTTAGTTGAATGATCGTTTCCTATCCGATCTAGTCCTGTAAGACGATCACGATAATTTATTCTGGGTTTAGGTGTTAAATTATATAAAATAACGTTGTATTAAACGGAAGTGCGATTACGCACAGATAAAATGTGAAAAAATCAATAAATTGATTCAGGCGATGTTCTGTGCCAATCAATTTTCAATAGTTTCGTTACAGTTTTATATTTAAATTTCGCCAAATAACCTAGACTGAATTATCAAAGATCAATTCACATATTATGGATAAATAGATTTAAAAAATTTCGAATATATGCATATATAAACATTGTGCCCAGAGATCAATTGTATACAAAAATATAAAGGTAACTGTATGTGTCATCTTATGTCAACAATCGTTATCTACACAGACATGTTGTCTCTAAAACACTTATTCGATAACTCGTCTACAAAATATTCGCACATATGTAATACTGATTTTTTATAAGTATCAGCAAGGCCTGTTTATTGTATAAATAAATGTCATAGCAGTATCTTATCAAAAGCTATTAACAGTTAGTTGGCATATTTTAACCAGAACTATAAATTACATACAAAAATTCTCCTCCTTTCGTAAACTTTAAGTGTTTTCAATAAATGTTTTTAATTACACGCAAAAAATATCTTAGCTGTCATATTGCGATAACAGTGTTGCCATATCTAGTTCATAATTTCCTTGTTATTGCACATTTTTATAATATACGTATTATATCCAAAAAAAAACGATTCAAAATCCATCAGACTAAATAAAATATTGATACACAGATATCCATACCCTTTTTTATTTATGTAATTCGTGCCATAAATTCAGAAATTAAATATATGTACATATATAAAAGAAATAAAAGAAAAACTGTCTGGTCCCCATAGCATGGTCACGACCTATTGGGGTCAGTCGGTCCTGTGTGAATTGTCCCGAAATACTATTATTACTATTTTTATTATTACTGACATCCATATGAACCTTTACTTAGGTGACTACTGATACAGTATGATATAAATATCTATGTAAATTTCAGTTTCACGGCGTCGGTCACGCGGCTCCATGCAGATATCCACGCTCAGATAAGGAACTGTTGCTTCCGGAATACTAAGGTTCTTCCTATATTTAAAACGCTTAAGATAAGTGATGTAACTTGTAGGAACCTTTTAAATAGACCGGGTCGGAGGGCTGTGCAGATTTCGATCGTAATTAAAATAAAATTTTGGTACATTGCAACATAGTATTTTTCATTTTAATTATTGTATGGCAAGAGGTTTTTCGAAACCTTCCAACAAAACAATTGAAATGTAAAATTAGACTTTATTAAAGTGTGTTGAAGGACCTGTAATATTGAAATATATTCATAGATTATTATTTTATGGTAGGCACAATTATATAGACTGATACAATTCAATGACACTTGTGTTTCAAATCAATTCGGAATTCATTTAAAATGTGATTAGAGAAATGAATGCCTGCTAAGATGTAAATAAACTGACACTTGTCAATTTTCAATAGTATCTCGTTTATTTAAGGTTCATTTAAAGCCTACGCTCAGAGACACCGTACAAATGGAAGTCAAATACCTACTATCTGCTTCCCGTTAAACTATAAGCAATGCATTCCAAACGTCTGTGCGATGTCTAGCCGCTCTTTGAGACTATCTGTCAAAACATCACATGGATACTACCTTGCTGTCCAAAATTAAGCTTTATCAAATTAACAAAGGCTCCATAGTTACCGTTACATAGTCATAATAAAATGCATTTTAAACTTCGCCGCATAGGAACGAATATTGATTGAGTTTGATTGGTTTACTTTTAGGTTCTAAACTAATTTGAACTGAACGCGTAGTACATTAGGGTTCACTTTGCAATGATGTTGAAACCGGTGGAAACAAGCCTTACTTTTCGGTAGCTGATGACAAGGTAATATGAATTATATGTCTCATGTGTTTACGGTTCATTTTTAAATGCTTCATAAATGATGTTGACTTCGTAGTACTGCACGTGCAGTGAGTACTGAGTGATAACGAGTGTATATAACTAACGGTGTTTCTTGAGAAGGAAACTTTTTCCGATTGTTGTGCCTACCTTCGTAGAAAGCGATAGCAATTGTTTTCATTGATACGTGATAAGTGTACGTGGTCTAGCACTTGTTTGATCCATGGAATGTATTAGTAACTTCTACTTATTAAAAGACAGATATTGATTGTACGCAAGGTTTAATTAAAACTGTCTCGGGTTAACTAAGACGAAGAACCTCTGGGTTGTATATTAAATACAACCCAGCAGATCTATGTACGTCTTCAATTATCATAATTATACTTCTAAATAAAAATAACTAAATTAATGTTAATTCTAATATTGGAGTTCGAGTACGTTAAATACTAATAGATGATTGAAATTGTTGAAATTAATAATTAAAATTTTTATTTTTATTTTAAATACTAAAAATCATTTATGTTATGTAGGTATTCAAAATACAGATAGTGATTTGAATTTAAATATGAGTATTTAGAAATGTGTTTTAATAAAAACTCTACATGACTCTACACTATTTTCATTACTATGTACAGTAAAAGTTTAATTAGAAAAGAATAAAAGTCCATAGCAGATATTTTAGGATTGTCTTGTAGGTTACGTAGTTCGTAATTTTATTACAGAAGATCGTTTTATTTAGATAAACTCCGCAGATATGTTTCTGAATTTATTCTGAGAATAAGTAAAACGTGTAATAATAAAACAATAAAATTTAAACGCAATAAATACGAGGAAAAACATATAAAAATACTCTTTGCAATAACAAAACGATAGTGACGTGAACACCGACAGTGTATATGCTACCAATGAACCGTTATCGCGCCTTATCGCCCGTTATCGCGTGTTATCGTTCTTTATCGCGTCGTCATTAGTTGCAGTGAGCGTGAAATGGTAGTTAGTTTACAGTGAGGTTTAGAATTTGGAGTTCGATCGGCTACCGATGAAGTCATTCGTTACGAAACACATACATTTCACGTCCGAACACCGCTATTATCAACTTACGCCTGTTTGTATATATCTATATTAAATTATTAACTAATACGTCATCTTTATTTCTACATAAGTTTATTTGTTTTGTTTCTGATGAAATGATGCTATTAACAATTTCTGTGTGACTACTATATGGAATGCACATAGCCTTATCTTTGTCATTCATCTGTTAAATATCAAATATATTATAGTGATGATTATTTAAAAAAATCAAAATTATTATGACATTGAACACAGTTATTGCGAATTAAACTCAGACGTATTTCAAAACTACACAATAGAAGTCTGATCCGGTAACATAAGTCAAATCGAACATAGTCGCAGTTAGCACCTACGTTCTTCCCACAATCAATAAGGAAGAGAATAATTTTAATTGGCACACAATAAAATATGTGAGTCTGTCCGTCCGTGGCCGGGCCGTATCGCTTACAACGGCTAGGGATGCACCGTGATCGATATTCCATCGCTACTTTTATCGATGCTTCCCATCACGGTTTCGAAATTTACTCATTTATAAATCGTAAGATCAAATAATAATAGCAAAGAGCGAACTTTTATTGGATCTGCGTTGTATATTTTATACAAAATATCTAAAGTGACTTTTATTTATAACATTACCTCAATAATGTTAAAGCAATTAACATTATCCGCCTACAAATATATTCATGTTCCATTCGTATACGAACATTTAATATCAACGTAATAAAATTAAGACATGTTTATTAAAAATTCAATACAAATTAGTCGTCGCTACAGTTGAATGTCGACCGCGCAAAAAAGCCATCCCTTCGCCTTAGCGTGCGCGCGCGCAGATCGGTCCGCCGATTGGGCCCGCAGGTGCGACGTACCCACCTTCGTGACAATATAATTGTGCCGCATGCCTCATTCCCGCTCCCTTAATTTATACCTAATAGTGAGATAATCGCATACTTTTTCGCACGTCTCATTTACATTTAGGCGCTTATCGCACACCAAGGGTGCAGGGATACAATAATGATATTCGCGCGATCGCAGCTCACGATATTTTGTAAATTAAGGGTGAAGGTCCATTCAATGCAACTTTTCATTTAATTTCATTTAATCGTATTCAAGTTTAACGTTTTTATAAACGTCATAGAAATAAAAATATTTATATTCGTTATGTCAAATAAATTGTAGCTTGTATTATGTTAGTAACGTTTATTGAATATTACTCTGTATTATCTATAAATGATTCGTTATAAGTAAAACATATACGGTTCAAAATCGTAAACGTCTTAGTGTTATGGACATTTAATTCAATCCGACTCTCAACGGGCCGGAGCTGAGCATAATTACTTAGCGTCTATCGATAAAATCGACACGTCCAGCACTAGCGAGCGTGCGGTATCGTACCGAGCGAGCCTACCCGATAGATTCACTAACATTTATATTTCGAAGGCGTGAGGTTCGCGCTTGTTCAACTCTTAATTGGAGGCCGACTGTACAAGAGAAATGGTTGAGCAATAGAGATTTCCTGTAAAAGTTATGGTCCAGGGAATAATAATAAGTCAGATGGTCCGAGCTGGGTCTCGGATAGCGCGAGGTGTGTGGATGATTTACACAATTGCCGTTCATACTAAATGTGCACCAGGGCCGAGATTAGTGAGTTACGAGGTTGTGTTCGGAAACGCGTTGCTATTCTGTTGAAGCCTCGCGAAATTTACCATGTCCTTACGCAAGATGTTCCAGTACTTCGAAAGTTGTAACACACAAACACATGTATAGAGTTTTAATAATTGCAAGCATTCCTGAGTATTTATTAATTTTTCTTACCATTTACGCTCTTACCTAACTTTCCACGTCCTGCCCTTAACCTGCTATATAGAGGCTACACACAAAATTATTGATATTACTAACATATTGAACTCCTTAGTAATAGTAAGTTTTCAATGTTTAATACCAAAAAGTACAGATGCGTGAAACATTTTCGTTTCATAAATAGTTCAGGCGCCACTCAACACTTCAACTAAAGACGAATTTTAAAACAAATCGGCAAGTCAATACTAAACAAAATCCATTTCGCGGTCAAACGATGCGAGGCGCTGGCGACCGAGCCCACCTATGCGTTATAGCCGTAGCTAGAAACCGAATAGTCAGTGTTTGCGTGTCCAATAAATCGAGAGAAGACGCTCGTACAAATTGGCGCGATCGCATCGCCTTGTTAACGCAGATCGCGGCTTGTCGCATCGTCGCCGTCGTGACTGCGCCCACGGCCTTAAGCGATACGTTCCCTACTTCGGTACTTGGCGTTGTACGCTGTGTGTTTGATATTTGCCTTACACCAAACTGAAAGATTTCTAAAACATATCGTTATTGTATTGCCCAGCCATGTTCTTTAGGGAGTACGTTAGACATCGTACAGTATATTGTTTGATATTTTCCTTATAAAAAAACTAAAAGGTTTTTATTATTATTATTATTACCCCATCATCCAGCCAGATCGTTTAAGAGGTAGGCATGTTGCATCGCACTAGGTATACGCGTATGTATCCGTAGATACCTGACGGGCTTCATCTGAATGTTATGGAAAGACAATAACAATATAATTTAATAGATAAAATAATGAGAATAATGAATATAGAGGAAGCGTGTCAAGTATGTAAGGATACATATGTATATTTCTTTATATGACACCCCTTGCTTTATGTTTACCTTGTAAAGAATCTGTTGTGATTATATAAATATAACAATAAAATGCATAATAAGTATTATAATAATAAGTATATTTGAAGTATTTCACTCTGAGGGTCCAGCATTCAATTCCTGGTGCGCGCTTAGGAACGGTAAAGGAAAACATGTTGCGGAACTTTGCACAAGTTACATTTATCAACAATATTCTCTACGGCATGTGAAGTCTGCCGACCCACACTTGTTCAGCGGAGCAGACTATGTCCTTGATTCTTATCATTCCGAAAAGTGATTCGTGTCCAACAGCAAAATTATCAAGGAGTTCGTTTCGAATTCAAATCAAGTCTTGCGGCCTTTTTGGTGTAACGATAACCATGCTGCTCGATCACGTAGCTCTTGGGTTCGATTCCCGGCCGTTTTGCAGCTTGGCGTCTGTGTGCTTGTTTATGTATACGTAACATTTCAACAATATCACGTGTTTGATGTTGTTCGCACTACTTTAAGTGTAAATACATTTTAAAATTGGATTAAATATAAATATAATTGAATAAATTTAATTTATACTATATTCATTCAGTCTGAGAACGATGTAAATTATGTTAAACTATTTCCTGTTTAAACATTAACAAAAAATAACATGTCAGTATAAAAAGTGGTATGATATGAAAACATTACGTGATTAAAAAATAACATATTATATAAGTACCTATGTACATATAGTTTTTTTCAACGTTTCAATAAAATTTATGAATGATTCTCAAACTTTAATCGTTACATCATAATACAATTGGCATAAACTATATTTTAATTCATATATTCGGTGTCTAACACTAAACTGAAGAACACCAATCGTACATCCGAATGAAAATGCCGTTACAATTCAACTTGAATGTACAACACGACGGATATTGTACAGTACAATATTATATCATAACCGCACAGGTAACATCGCAAAGATTTAATCGCGGAAGCAAATAATTTATATTTAAAACAATTTATAGTAACATTGTGTCGGGCGCGGGCATATTTTAAAAGATTCACGTAATATATTCAGTTAGGAAGCGGCGATAAGCGACCAGCGATGGCAGCTTCCGCGAGCGATGCGATATCGTCGCGATAGCGCGCGTGTTTTATTATGTGTCCGTTTTTGTGCTTTTGTCAGTATGAGTTTTTGTGTCCGTAATGTATTCTACATTTGAATTATTTATGTGTGCGTTGTAACTATTACAGGTCTGCGTTTACGTTTGTATGTATGGTGTAGTTAGGTTTATTATAGAGTGTTGTTCATATGTTTGGTATCAAACTATTAAACAATTTTCAGTGAATATAGAGAGTAAATAAAAACTATATGTGCTTTAAAAAAGCTTTTTTATTACAAAAAAAAAAATTCTGAATATGTACTAATGGGATAATAATTATTTGTCTGTTAATTTTTAACATTAAAAGTTTAAATAGAGTTTGATTCCCATTTGTACGGAATAACACGTCACGCCTGTACTATCTCGAAGAGAAGGAGAGGAATGGAGTGCACTTCTACGATTCAAAGTTATGTTATGCGTTGCACCATGAAATGGAGCACTCTACCACCACTACCGCAACGAACCCCATTTCTGTGAACAAATTACTTTATTGATGAATATAATGTATGTTAGTATGAAACATAAATTTCTATTTCTAACAATTATACTGAAACCTAACTCCCTTCATCACAGGCAAAAATCTAGCTAGCAAGCTAATACCTATGTTATATTTTTTAATTAGACAATTTAGGTCTAACTATCGCTTTAGAATTATTTTAGCTATATATACATATCTTCACGCTAGATCCTTTATTTAGTAGACAGAGAGCAGCTATTATAAGCTTATTTTAGCTATTCGCCTTCGATAGAGTTTTAGTATAGAGTCATTGTATTTAACTTATACTAATTATATGCGCAACGATAAGTGATAAGTGAATTGGAAATGATAAACTAAATATCTATTTCTTGAACTAAATTTCATGTTAGCAGATATGCAAATAGACAGATAACACCCGTTGTGTTTGTTCGTTGTGTCACTTGTGATGGGGTAACATTTATTTTGTGTGTAACTCGTGTAGGTACATACATAAGTGTTGTTATTTAAAAAAACACATAATTATATGTGACCATTATATTTTACATACGTTATATCTATCTTTTACATCTATAATTATATCTTAATGTCAAAACTTCCGTGATATTTAGACACATGATTAAATATGTCTGACTAGTGTAAAAGCTAGATTGCATTATTATTATAAGCAGCAGAAGATGTGGGGGGATGATGGGAAACGATGTGCTGAGTTCAGTACCGTTGGCTTTTGGACCAGTGACAACTGGAAGCACATGATTAGTGTTTCCAGATTACAAAGAGTACGTAAAGCTCTCTCTCCTGTTTACTATACAAGAGTATCCTGTTTACTATACTTGGGTACAACAGACCTTTCAGCTATTGTGTGACGGGTTACCTGATATAAATTACGGCAGTGTATAGCATTTTATGTTAGGGCGGATTATAATTGTATATGTATTTTCGTAATTGGCGGTTGCACTGCCGTGCCCTCACTTTTACACTGTTAACAACAATATCATAATGACAAAATTTACATTCATATCTACAAAAAAATGATGCAAAACAACAGCGAAGTTGCAATTAACCTACATAATAACAAACGAAAATCGTTTTTATCGCGCGCTCATGCGGGCGGTATCGGCCGATGTGGAGATAGCTCTCGTCTTTACCCCTATGTGTTCAAGGTGGTGTGGTAGGGCCTAGTGTAGATAACAGGTGTGGAACTAACTTTTCTGTAGCTATAACCTTGTTCTGTTTTTTTTTATTTTTTCATTCCACATGATTAGCAGTCGAATCGTTTATATCAAGAGCTTATATCAAGAGAGATGTTATAATATCACTTCATCATCATCATTATCAGCCTATCCCCATCCATTGCTGGACATAGACCTTTCCAATAGCGCGCCACTGAGCTCGAAATCATAAATTCACTTACCTACAATTAATGAAATGCAGTGAGTTTCTAATACAATTGATAGTCAATTTCCTAATAATTTAAGTGAAGTTTTCTACAACAAGTTTGCGTGTATATATTGTAAATAATTGAATTATTAAATTGCATTTCTTTTTTACATACTATTTTTGAAACTTAATTTGTACAGAGTTTTATAATCGTTACGTTACGCCTGTAATCCCTGAAAGGCTAGCCAAAGGAGTGTAGTATACTCCCACGTTTTACCAGTTAGAATTACGTCCTAGGAAAAAGATGGTGAGCCTATTACGATACATCTTGCACATCAAGACTTTGAGTCACTACTAGAAATTCTAAATTAGATAAATCCAATAGTACCCAACCGTAGATTTGACCCCAGGACCTCCCGATCGGCAGTTGCGCTTGTAACCAGTCGACCAACGAGGCAGAGTTGAGATAGAGTTTTATGGTTACGATAAATTCTACTTCTCTGGATCTCAATGCTCCCTATGGATGTAAGATGAAAATTATTCATTTCTCGTTTAAGTTAATCGTTTATCCAAATAACTGTCTCGTATTATTAATAACAGATGCAAGAATTCTTCTAACACTTTTATTTTAATTGTTCAGCCACTGTGTTGGATTGAGTGATAGCCTATGCCACGGTGAAGAAGAAAGCTTTTCCACCTTTAGGTATTTTATGTTAAAATCTTCCACCATAAGTTCCAGGACGTCAAATATGTATGCTTTTCTCCACGTATTTGGGACGTTTTAACTGTTGACTGATATATTAAAATCATAAGGATACTATGTACATATTATGTACCCACACGTACACACTTTGCAACTGAATACATGTAGTTTCTACTTTAAATTACATTTTCTCGTTCTCCTTCCACGTTCTTTGGGATAGCCACCGTTCATTTATTACACCGGATTGTAATCTGAGATCTACAATGGACCGATAAGCCGCAATATCGATAGCGATGGGAAAGGGGGGGAAGGACTGGAACACTTCGGTGGGAGTGAGGGTGGGGTGCTTTTATCATTTTAAGTGAGTTTTTTCAAATTTCCTAAATACATAATTTTTTGCCTGTAACCATAATAAAAATTATATTTTGTAAAGCGATTAAAGTTTAAGAGATCTATACTTAGTAAACATAGTATTTACATTAAGTAGAGCATTATTTATTGCGTTTTCTATATTTCTACTTAGCATAATCAAACAAAAATAACTATGAAAAAAATGAAAATATTACTAACCTTCACACTATATTCTAAATAGATAAATAATAGAGTTTCATCATTATTTTTAAAACACAAACACTTCAGCAGTGTACTGAATGAATGACAGCGAACAATTTACAATGGGAGCCGTTCGAGGGGTCGCGTCCCCCCACGCGTTTTATCGCCGAAAACGCTCGATCGCAGCGCGTGATTCGGCGTGCGATAGCGCGATCGTACGCCGCGATACCGCTCCAGAATATGCCTGTATCTACACAGAACGGTTTTTGTTCACAATCGGCCGACAGATCTTGGATTGAAGGTTTTTAGCGGGGGTACCTACAATGGGTGCGTTTGTGTTGAGCGTCAGTGAGTGTCAGTTCTTCGATTAGATTTTTTTTATGATAACAATAATGAGTATATAATAATATACCTAATGGTAAAAAAATCCTTATATAAATTATTCCCGTAACCATTATTTTTGGGAAAATCACAATCAGAGTTCGTTAAAAGGAGCATCAGTCACATACCTGAGTATGAAGAATGGAGGTGGTCAACGAGAGATTATTGGATTGAATAGCCTAGAATACGCAGCGGCATTGATAACGGAACAGCTAAGCACAATAATGGATTTTCAAAATATGTTAGTATATTTCTATATCGACTAAAGCTAAAGATGTGTTTTTATCTCTCATATAGGTACCACGATCTCAAAAGTAACACAAAAATAGATAAGTGTTACAGTTCACAGCGTTAGAAACCCACGTGTTTGCTTTATAATTGTAATAATAGAAAAACAAATGCTAAATTATATAAGCTTCATTATCTCCCCACTTCGCTAAGCATAGATATAATTTTAACCATTGATTTTTTAGTGACTAAATTAGAATTTATAATTTTATAATCCTTGAATGCTTCCTTTATTCATTTATATTAATAATGTTACTATTTATAGCATATAACTATTTCAAAAATAACTTCTACGAGGTCCGTGACATGATATGTTATTAATATATATTATTTTACTGAATGTAATTATTTTTATTGATACTTATTACGCTAATAGAATGAGGCCCTGGTTTCTATGTGAATTGAGCCTGGACATAACGCACAGTAGGCGACATGGCAGCCATTCCATCCAGAGTCTCCTGCATAAATAATTTGTTTATCCAATGACTATTTGATTAAAAACACCATTATAATAATTAAAAATTACAATCATTATAATCAATAAAACAATAAACATTGTAATATTGACAACAAGTTCATTGCTAGACATAAGTTAGGCTTCCACTCTACCTTCAACATATTACAAATTTTATCACCAGCAATACT
>DWDT01004231.1:0-11438 GCA_018245595.1 Microceris scylla | reverse complement strand
TCAGTAATTTTATAATATTTGGAGATGTAAATCACTAGACTTAGTTTAATATGACATACAATAAAGGATACGTCGTTGCCATAGTATATAGAGCACTAAGTCAGATGTTACAATCTATATGAATCTTATTTATTATTATTATATCATTACACAAATCATTTACGGAGCAGGCAGAAAGACAAATATCCTTACAAGCTTAACGCGCTTCAACTACTTTCATCACTCTCTTCATGTATCTTCGCAAGTCGGTTTCGAAGACTTCTGCCTCAAAAGCCACTGTCTAAATGAAAATCTGATATAAATATATAAATACCTACCGTTAACATAACACAGTCACGGCGGAGGAAGCGCAGTTAAAGTAATTGTACAATTAAGGCGCTGGCCGCCTTACTGCTCGCTGCTTACTTTTGTTATTAGTTACGCTTGGATTGTGTAGTTATTAATTATAATAAGCGAGAAGTGGCAAATAATTACCTATTACATGTAAATCGGTAATGCTCTTTGTCTAGTCCAGACAGCGCAGTTTGTTCCACACGTGGCGCTCTGATGTCAAACTAAACTCGAAGAGAATCTGTGTTACAGTAATTAAACGGCTGATAGACTACATAATATGTATAGCATAATATACCATAAGGTAGCATTTTATAAGCGATGTAGGGTTATATGCAATTTGTTTACAAATTAAGCCTGACCAACCGAGAGACTCGCAGTGTACTCACCAAAGCCAATATTTTTTAACAAGTCTTTGTTGAGTGCGTTTTTTACACGTCTTACTTTCCTCAGTAGGATCCATTTTCTAGGGTTTAATACCAAACGACCATGAGATTTTCCTTCTGGAGTCTAGTACATAATTTGACTTACTGAATACGTCACGCTGCTGAAATTAGTTCTACTTTATTGTCTGATGTCGTCGCACTTTCTAGTCTCCGAATTGGACTAATCAGGTACAATTTGTTAGAAAGTGGTCTTCCAAATTATAGATGTTCTTCGCTAATTTCACATCAATCCGCCAGCTGATACGGAAATAGATTTTACATTCATATTTAATTCAATGTTTTCACTAGAAATGTCAATAAAATGGTTTATGGTGCACGTAAATTAATTCGCGATACTTTTTATTAAGTATGCATTTATTCATTTGTTTATTTATTTATTCATTATTATACATGCAATGTTTTAATTGAAAACTATTAATTCACTTATATTAAGTATGTAAAGTAAAGATGCAACAAACTTTCATAAAACAAGTTTTTATAAAAATAATGAGTACAAAAACAAACAACTTTACTGAACCATTAACAATGTTTATATATATAGTATGTATTTTTGCTACTGCGACCTAAGGTTTTTTTCACTCCTGCTTTATAAAATGGGTGACCAGTGTCACACCAAGAATAAACGATAAAATTAAAAAACTGTTATGCCGTTCATAGCCCCGATTTTCCCGTAAAATCCAACATACATATATTAACACAACAAAATTAACACACACTGCAGAAGGAGCATTAGGCTACTTCATACATCCCAGAGCTACACGGAGAATAATACGAGATGCGTTTCATCAGTACGTCATACACGTCCGCAGCCTCCGGCCACACACTTTCACCCGGACATCTCTTGCTGGAGAGGCGTGGCTCGTACATATTTGGACATGATCGTTAAACATAAGTCATGACATATATATACATATATACATATATTTATATTTTTATCTATATTCCTCACGATATTTTTCTTTCATCCTTCCACTTTTTATTATTGGACTAAGATCTTTCAACATTATACTTCTCTATGGATTTCTGATGACAGAATAACATTTTGACTTAGGATTTATCATTAATCTGTACCTAAGTTCCGTTTTAAAAATATCTCAAAAGTATACCGTAATTAAAAATATTATAAGTTTTTTTATTTGGCAAAGCTTAAAGATTCGTTTAAAAGAAATAGCTAAACAAAATGAAACCTACACAAAAATAGCTTCTTTTTACATAAGCAGCTATCCTATCCTGATTTAAATGTGTGGATTCGCAATGTAAGTTAGAGGTTTAAAATTTTGCCTTCGACTTTGGGGGTCTGGGTTAAATCCCAAGGAGCACTTTTTTCTTAGAAATAAATGTGCGTTTTAAAATTAAATATCACTGCTGTAGTGAAGTCTCATCGTCAACCAGTTTCAGTTGAGAGCTGGAAGCTCTTCTTCGAAGCGGATGTAATGTCTACCAAATCGCGATTAGCCAGAGTGCAGACTATGACCTTAACCCATCACATTCCGAGAAGAGATCCGTTGGCAACGTGAAACCCCATCTCATTCCGTAAAGAGATCCGTTGGCAACGGTTAAAGGATAAAAGATTTAAAGATAATATAATTAATTAAAGATAATTTAAAAATAATAAAATTTAAAGATAGATAATTGGTAAAATGGACAGGAAAGGTGGATGACGGCGACGTCTCGTCTATCACAGCGATAGTACAACCCAATACAACGTAAAATTACTCTGCCGTTGTTCTCACATAAAGCAAGCTGTCGTCGGCAGAATGTCGTGACGCGGCAAAGGTTACTGCTATTCCGCAATCGATTATACACACGATTTGACTCTCAATCGTGCAAATAGACTAATTCCTTTATATTTGTGTATAAATAAGTAATTGTTATCCGCTATTGTCTTCGACGGTCTAATGCGCATTAAATATTTTCTACATTAACCTATACGGTTTTATCGGAATACTGGATTCAATTGCATCACCGTGTAGCAAAACAATATTTTATGAAATTGAAAACGTAAAGATGTTTCGGGGTGTGAAGACATTCATTGTCTATAAACGTAGGTTTGTACCTTTGTACCTTTGGAGTCTGAAGACCAATCAACAATACGTTATCGAGCAATTAGTATCTTTAGTGTCTTAGTATAACTGCCGAACGTCACATTCCTATATATATTTTACAATTTATTCTATACTAGGTTACGAGACAGTCCTGGCCCTGTCAATTCATATGAAAATACATATATGGATTATTAAGATCTACAAAAAATATTTTTATTTAATTTAGTGATAACGAGAATTTTTGTCTTTTGCTTTGGAAGAGAAACCAAATAGCGGCGATTGTTTACATACTCTTAACGAACGAACTTCTTTATAAATATAAGGCCGTATTTAAATCGTAAGGGCGTGTTGCACAGCCACGGCAACTATTGAGGCGCGACGGTGTTGCGGCACCCACTCCAAACCCGCCTCGGACAACATTCCGCGGTGTGTTATAAAAACAAGACATAAATAAAACTCACTTTTACCGAGCACCGCCGCTCGCACTATCTCCGAACTCGTTCCAACCACCAATATTCATGTTATAAGTCAAAATGTTCATTTACATATTAGAACCATTTATCATGTGTAACTTACACCTTAACAAATATATTACATAGTTATGTATAAAACATACCAGTGTTATAAAACCAAAGCATTTTTGCCAGATTGAATTTTAATACAACAGCCTGTATATCAACACGTGCTCGATGAAAGGTCGACTCTCCCAACATTTCGTAACCGAGGTAGTGCAGTGGTCTGTACTACGTCATGACACCGAAGGTCTAGTTCGGTCAGTGGCAAGCGCACGGTCATGTAACTGTTACATCCGTTTATTAAAGGAGAGTAATAACTAGTCTGCCAACCTACACGTGGCCAGCGTGGTAAACTATGGCCTTAACATATCTCATACGGACAGGCGACCCGGTTTCAACAATGAAACGATCAAATGGTTGATGGACATAATGATGATGATAAATATCTTCATATCAACTTCAAACATAGCACACTTTTGCAGCTCTGTCGAATTCTTAAATAAACTTGTTTGATCAGGTGTACAACAATCGCGTCAAAAACATATTGAGAGCTTATTATTCAACATTTTTTCTATAAACGATGGAACGACTAGATTTATAGAAAGACTCTAAGAAATGTTCTTCGTACTCGGTGTTCTGGTTATTATGGTGCAATGACTTGTGAGCGCGTACAGTCTAATAATTATAATACTTCATACTTTTTGCATTGCCTTGCCGAAGTCAGTGAAATTTAAAGACTTTGTAGTATTTTCCTTTACCGATATACGAGTAGGGAACTAACATGATACAATCATAATGAACTTTATCATCAAGATCTACAAGCTATACTCATGTTACGAATAAATTCCATTTTCCTGTATTTATTTAAATGGAAAGCGCTTAATGTAATGAAATGGGCTTATAACATTGTTTTTATATGATAAAAAAGCCTGCGCCCCCGGGTGGGCTCGAACCACCAACCTTTCGGTTAACAGCCGAACGCGCTAGCCGATTGCGCCACGGAGGCCCTGCTAACTGTCGTCAAAGTAAACAACTTAATTGGTACATGCATAATTATAACACAGTAGATACATCTGTAGCATCTGAGCACATGTTGACGAAGAATACAGGAATGACGAATATCTAATATATTTACATAGTCTCGACTTTTACATAGACTATCTTGCTGGTCGAATGATTGCAAGCGCGCTGTCGATCGGGAGGTCCCGGGTTAAAAAAGCCAGATCGGGCACTATTGAATTTTTCTAATTTAGAATTTCTAGTTGGTAGTGGGAGTCTGCAATTGTGCTCGATATATGGCAATAAGCTCAGCACCGTTCCATGGCACTTAAACGTAACTGATGAGACGTGGGAGTGTGTTATACTCCCTACCTAGGCATTTGGGGATTACAGGCGTGATGTTACGTTTATATAGTCTTTTCTCACGTCATGATAAGATTTGCAAAGGTGAAAATGATGTATATTAAAATAGTTCAAAAATCATATCACCGAAATGCTGATACCTATGACATAATTAACATATTATATAAAATATAACGTACTCTTATATCATCACGCCAGGTCCCTTACAGGGTAGAACGAGAGCACCGGAGCTTAAATAGCGCTATTTTTAAACCAAACTCTATATCAATTACTAAGCCATAATGAAACATCTCAGTCTAATTTGTTTGTTGTTATCCTTGTTCTGTTCTAAATTGTTTGTTGTTTGTGACTCCGCGCTCAAGGTCAAAGTCGGAGAAAGGTCGTGGCACAAGCGTTGTGACGTGCTGGTCGCGAGCTCTAACATGACCCTAGGAAACTACATTAGTTTAGTTCAACAGTTCCAATTTTTACGCTCTTAGGCGTCAACGAACACAATCATCATCTTCCTTAAAGAGCTCCACCATTGACACGGATCTCCTCTCGGAATCACAATGGTTAAGGCTATAGTCTGCCATGCTACCCAAGTACACATGGGCAGATAAATGTCACCTATAAAAAAATGTTTGATTTTTGATTTCTTCCAACCGAATATGTTGCTTTTAAATATGTATGTATTTTTCCGTTGCAATAGTTATCTGTATAATGTACAATGTATCGCCACAGCCTCGCGACTGGTGTAGCGGCTGAAATAACAATATTATAACAATTTCTTATTATAAAATAGACAGCTTTATGCCATAATTATCTAGTCCGTCATTTCCGTTCGGGACGCAGTTATGCAACACAGATGCACTAACATTACACTTGCTGTATTTCTGACTACAAATTCTTTAGAAAGCCAAATGATACAGGATATTATATGGAATAATAATCTTACCAACCCTGACTCATAAATGGTACTGGTATACTTATACAGGGCGAACTATTTTTGTACTTTTACATACGTATAAAATACTATAAATCTTCTGTAACTGGAATTTCTATCAAAATAATATTACTCATGATTTTTTTCAATTCTACATTAGCTGTACTTTTCAAATAAAAATTATTATAAGGAGCAGATCAACAACCTTCTGTTTCGACACATATTATGGCGGAAGGAAATTTATAAGTAGATATTCTATTATGAGCTTTATGTAACATTATAGAATTTTCGAATGACAGTTTACCGAGTGCGGTATCTTAGGTACTATTCAATGTCGGCCTCTATATAAACGCACCTAGCTGACGTCTCTCAAAGACCAGTTCCCGTTCGTGGCATACAGACATACATATTTAGAAAAGTGAGAGTCACTGTCCGGTACAAATGGAAAACGTGGAGATAACGTATCCAAACACTGCAAGTAATTTAGATAATATAAATAATGATATTTTAGTGAAAAAACATACTTTGTGGTATGTAACGTATACAGATAATAACTACTTTTAGAATGTTATCGAGAAAAAAAATATTTGTTTGCATAAATCGTAAATTACGAAATAAAATTTTTGATTAAAACATAACATCACGCCTGTAATGCCCGAAGGAGTAGGCAGAGGAGTGTAGAACACACCCACGTTTCACCGGTCACGCTTACGTCCCACTATGGAATAGATGGTGAGCCTATTGCCATACACTGGACACTCATCCAGTAACTAATAGAAATCCGAGTAACTAATAGAAATACTAAATGAAAAATTTTTTGATTATATCTTTGAATTAGAATGTAACTAATTTTCGTAAGAAAAATATATTGTCCATTTATATAAAAGTTATTATAATTTTTGACGTTTTTCTATACAACTCGTTTTGTACAGTATACTCGTATACTCTTCTTAGGATAGTTTCAACAAAGTCTAAAATTCAATTTTTTTATAACTAAACTGGTTCAAATATTATACCAGTTTTGTCGTTCTACTTTATAGTCTTTGTTATCATTCATATCAGCCATTACACTTTGTGTTGTAGCTAAACAACTCTTTAACAAAACAATAAAGCAATGCCTCTATTAAACATCCAAAGAGCAAACCGCTCTGAACCGGTTTAGGCCAGTTTTGTGCAGTTACATCCTGTTTTAAGACCGTATCGACTTTATTTTACCCAACATTAACATCTGTGGACTTCATGTGCCTACTTTTCTCTATATTTATCGTCTCTTCGTATTTTTAACGTTTTATTCATATTTACATAACGAAAATAATAAAGACGGTCGTTGCATTTCATTTTTTATTAGTTAGCCAGTTACAATTAATTTTCTTCATTTCATTTTAATTTTGTAATGGACGGAAGTATGACAGTCCAAATGTTCATTTGTCTTTTCCCCTTAATGAACTGAAATTATATAAACTTTTAACTATTTGTTTTTTTTAAAATAATAAATAACTATTTGTATATATTTTAAATAAGACGATACACTTGTAGTAAAATTGGAGAACGATTTACAAAACGTACAAGCTTGTTGTGTAAATTATATATATAAAGTCAGTGATACTGATGAAATCTTACATCACAGACTTCATTAAACAATCATATTTAGACGAGTAGTAACGCAGTAACTAGAAACGTAATGAAACTGGGATAGTAAGTTAAAAGTGAGTATTAAATCTCGACTGAAGTATTATAGACACAGAATATGTAGGGTGGAAAGTTATAATGACTGATCTAAAAACCTGCACTGATGAAGATATTTATATCAATAAGATTTTGAGGTTTATAAGACGTATGTTACATACTTTGTGATGTAACAAAAATTCAATTACAAGTTACATTTTAACAATTTCAGTTAGAATGTAACTTGTAATTGAATGTCCTAATATTTCATTGTGTGCGAGTCATAATGGATTTTTATTATTTCCTTTTATTTCGTTTGTAAAGAAGGCACCTAAATGTTTTCCTTTTTCAGATTGAATCGAGTGTAATTATATTTAGATCCTAATTATTTAATATATGAGTTCTAAAAAAGCCGCGTGCGTGTATGAAGAGAGATAAATTTTGAAGAAGCACTTCAGGTCTGCAAAGATAGAGATACAAATGTGGCACGTGGCGTTCCCCGCCTACATCATAACATGTAAATAATATAATTAAAAAAGAGAAGTAATAACACGTTACATTGTTCTAATCAGTGTTTTATTGATGCCAAAAGCATAAGTCGTAACAGACTACTTCGCAGCTGCTCCGGCAGTTTTTAACTTATAACGCTCCAGTTGTTAATGAGAATTGACGCGCCATAACAGACTTGGCAGGTGGTCACGGACTAGGGTTGGCAACTAGAGTCAGACGAATTGTACGTGAAGTTAAACGAAGTTTTAATAAAATTAGTCACAGTTAGTATGTTGAATTCTAAGCATCAATATCATTCCAACAGTTCCAATATATATGTTATGTTTGGATGAATATTTAATTGTCTGTGTCGTATATCATCGTCATGTATGACAAGTATGTTATATTGCAGGGTTGGTAAGTAGTGATGTACAAAAGTCATTTCCTGAAAACATCTTCAATACAATATTATATATTACAAAATAAGACTATTCTAAAACGAATTTGTAACTCATAATAGTATAAACCGCTAAAAAGAGACACGCGGTAATTAATAATTTTTTTCTTAGTTTCTTATTATCAGTTAGAGATATTAAACAGACAACATGGAAAACGCCCTTATGGAGGAAGTTACATAGATAAATAAAGGCAATGGTACTCCAAAAACGGTACAAAATAGCTTCCACAAAATTAAAACAAATTAATTTCTAAACATGTAATATACTATGAAACTTGCCCTATTTAGCATTACAGTAGACTTAATTAACATACCAATAGCCAATCATCTAATTTCGTCACGGGCCGCCGTGGTTCACTGGCTCGGAAATATGCAGTGCACCGGTCCATTCCCGGTCAGCGCTCGTCGTGACTCGGACGAGCGCCACGCACGATGCACCGACCACGCGCCGTGACCGACTCATAATTCCATCATAATCGAATGTATAATAACGCATAATGAATCTTTGACGGATTCCTAGCTACTTTCTATAAATATTATTCATTTAATAAGCCTCCCCCATTCTATAGAGAGTTGTAAATCCTAACTGGCACATCGTGGGATTGTACTTAACCCCTGCTTGCCCCTTGTGAGAAATACAAAAGCGATATTGCATTACGTTCATGTTATTATGTCGTCGCGCCAGGTCCCTTTTAAAGTAGGCAGCGAACACCAAGTACCAAATATCTCTGTCCTTACAGACCTGATGCGTTTCTTCTACATTCATCACACTGTTTAGAAACACGCGACAGTTTCCGTGCTCTTCCGTCCATTGTTTTTAGCCTTCTTCCTTGTGGTGAGTACATTGAATTCTTTGACGTATTGTTCACTGGCGTTATCCTAATGTACAGTAGATATTTTTCCTGTACTGTAGTACAGACATTTGTACAATGCATATATAGCAAGAGGCACTCCTGGTAATCGCCGAAAACAAATTTTAGATAATTTTATAACAACAAAATATACAAAAGACATTATGAGGACGTCAGCAGTATGCGTAACCCGCGTGCATCTAATTGTAAGAAGCGACTGATGAATGTAAAATAGCACGTCAGGTCTGTAACAATCAAGATATTTTGCAATCGATGTTCTATACCTACCCTGTAAGGGACCTGACGTGATGGAATTGTAGTAATAATAAAACTCTTTATCGTCACCATTTTTCACCAAGAAGGCGGATATTCCTATACGAATTAATCTAACGAGCGTAGGGTTTTTGCCACCATCATGGCTCATAAATCCCCTTATCTAGATCGCAATTAAACACCATAAGGCATAGGTCTGTGTCACGTTTTGTGAAAGTTCTCCCGGACTTGGCTGACCTTGATTACTTCAATCGAGATGCTAATGCAGCGTTAGTTAATATTCCTTATATCAACTATGTAGCTGTTGCTGGTGTAATGCTGATTCAATTGTATGTTAAGGGCGAACGAAGTGGACATAGGAAAACAGTAGACAAGTACCTAACAGTTTACATTTAAGTTATTTGTGCGCAAATTATAAATGAAACTCAAAACGCGTGCGTTATGACTTTAGTTTCTGTTATAGTAGGGTATTTTTCAGATATGTCATGTTAGTTTCAACAATTTATTCTCATGTTCACTTTTCATCGCAGCAAACAAACAATCGCGACCGATAGCTAGCCAATTACCTCATAATACAAAGTTCTACTAAACTTACTCTATACTTACAACATTATATTGTCTACATTTTTGTTACCAAACAATAATTCGCCACCAAAACAATGTTCTAATCGCGAAAATTCTTGTCTAAAACATAGAAATGTAGAGTTGGAAGTAGAAGTCAAGAATCACAATACTACAGGATGCTAAAATTACTTTTTGAAACACAAACTTATAATATTTCTATAGAACAGTAATAGTATATGGTAGTAAATTATTGTAGGATAAAAATATGTTTTGACGTATTGTTTTATAAGAAACCTCTAAATTTATAGTTTTGTTATTAAAGACAAAGTTTTCAGTGTTCATAGAATATGTAAACTGGAAACCATTTCGGTGTGACCTGTTTTATGAAATGTACGATATTCGTGTTTGACCAATTAAGTCACATAACTTGCCACTTACATAACTTCATAACTTAAGTATCATTTGTTCAGTGTGTAGCCTGAATAGCTGCGTCGAGTTTCAAATGGGGTTACATTTCCTTCGCCACAATGGTATCATCCGACTCTAATGATACACAGGCAGGCTAAACAAGTTCACTCATGGTGGATGGTCGTTTCAGGGCTTATTTCCTGTTTACGTAAATAGATACCATCCGTTTCATTACTTGTTATTGACAGAGAGTGCACGCGCCGATTAGATTATGTTAGAGAAAAAATACAAGCCAATTTTTAAATATCGAATCGTTTCAATACTTTGATAATTGAAATGTTACTAGTACATTTCAATCAAAATAAATTAACGTGAAATTAATAACTCAGGTCTGTCTGCAACCGATATCTACAGATGCTAATGTTCGGAAAAAGCCTAACGTAAATTAAGAATAAAGTGTTAGTAGAACAATTCCAAAGAATCATGGCCGATAGCCATCTTCAAACAAAACCACACATCCGTGCATAGTCAATTGTAACGCACCCCATTGTGCCCATGTTCAGCAGATTGTACAATATGGTGTAACGTTCCGCTCGGAAGTTGAATTAGTTATCTTTGCAAGATGTGTTCATCATTAACCCTTTTAGCGTTCCACTAATGCACCCTGGTAGCCGCCTAGAATGATAAGGTTTAAGGGCATAGCCTACCACCACGCTGGTCAAATGCGAGTAAGCAGGATCTGTACATTGTCCAAACAATTAGATTATATAACGATTTTAGAATAATGATAAAATAATTCATCCCTGTAGTATTTTTTTACGTAAACATTTTTTTTTTTTGAAAAATCCACATCTAAAAATATTCTACAAACATTTAAGACATGACATATTTACATGAAAAAAAAAATTATTTACAACATAATTTATGAGGAAAAATATTTCGTTACGGATCAAAACTGTACTCATGTACAAACCAAATAAGAAGTTTTGTTTATTCAATTACACGTTTACAACAAAATCAGCTCTCGCCATGACGAGAGAAATTCCAAGTAATTTTGAGAACTCAGAAATCAAGCTCGCTATAGCATTATTAGTGCATAGGTGCATTA
>DWDT01004230.1:0-11438 GCA_018245595.1 Microceris scylla | reverse complement strand
TAGTAAAATACCGGAATAATGAATAGTACTCGTTATTTTTAAGAATAATTATTTATGTGTTTGGTAAAAACACCTAGCGTAATTCGCAAATTTGTTTAATATATATTCCGTTTTCTTCTTAAATATTGAAATTAGATAATATACTCTAAAATCGTAACAATGGAACCAAAACTGTAAGATCAATTCTTTTATTGCAGTTGTACCCAATAGAATTAATTATATAAAATAAAACTTACAAACCTTCAATGGTATTTTTATTAATTTTCAATGTCGATTTCTTAAAGGTTGGTTAAAAACGACTGGCAACCCTCACCTACAACCAGTGTTACTATTTAAAATGATATGTTCAAAAGTAATAAAACGCGCTCGATATCCCTGTTTATTTTATTGACCACTCGCCAGATGTTTGCGCATTGTTTTCCAGTGCGCAGTAGTTACTCTGTCGTGAAATCGGGATTCTGTTTTAGTATTATATCTGTTCTGCCATTTTGAAAATAGTGGCGTGTATGGATTAGACCTAGTGTTTTTTATGTGACAAATATGTCCGGGAGCAATGATAAAGTGTCGACTACGCAGCGTATGATCCAAAGTGTTGCTTTCCCTCCTAGCCACAAGCTCACGGTAACTGAAGTGTTCGATGAAAAAACTGGAAAGCCCTTACCAGATGTACTGAAGCAACATTTTATCTTAGAAGGTCGAATCGAGGAAAATGCGGCACTTCGAATCATCCAAGATGGTGCCACCTTGTTACGATCAGAAAAAACTATGATCGAGATTGATTCACCGGTGACCGTGTGCGGAGACGTCCATGGCCAGTTTTACGATTTGATGAAACTGTTCGAGGTGGGAGGCTCTCCCTCTTGCACCAAGTACTTATTCTTAGGCGACTATGTGGATAGAGGTTATTTTAGTATAGAATGTGTTCTTTACCTCTGGGCTTTGAAGTTGTGTTATCCGAAGACATTATTTCTATTACGCGGTAACCACGAATGCCGACATTTGACAGAATACTTTACCTTCAAACAGGAATGCAAAATCAAGTATTCCGAGAAAGTGTACGATGCATGCATGGATGCCTTCGACTGCTTACCTCTCGCTGCTCTTATGAACCAGCAGTTCCTATGTGTACATGGAGGACTGTCTCCGGAAATTAACAACTTAGATGATATTCGTAAACTAGATAGATTCAAAGAACCACCTGCATTTGGAGCTATGTGTGACCTGCTGTGGTCTGATCCTCTGGAAGACTTTGGAAATGAGAAGAATGCTGAACATTTCTCACACAACTCTGTAAGAGGTTGCTCATACTTCTACAGCTATGCAGCCTGCTGTGACTTTCTACAGAGAAACAACCTGCTGTCCATCATACGAGCCCATGAGGCTCAGGACGCTGGCTACAGAATGTACCGTAAAAGTCAAACAACTGGATTCCCCAGCCTTATTACAATTTTCTCTGCCCCCAACTATCTGGATGTTTACAACAATAAGGCTGCAGTGCTGAAGTATGAAAACAATGTCATGAACATCAGACAGTTCAACTGCTCCCCACATCCTTACTGGCTGCCAAACTTCATGGATGTTTTTACTTGGTCCCTTCCATTTGTTGGCGAAAAGGTGACAGAGATGCTGGTTAATGTGTTGAACATATGTTCTGATGATGAACTGATGTCAGAAGGAGATGATGCATTGGAGGAAGCAAATCTCAGGAAAGAAGTGATAAGGAACAAAATTCGTGCTATCGGAAAGATGGCTCATGTCTTCTCTGTTCTCCGAGAGGAAAGTGAATCAGTTCTGCAACTGAAGGGATTGACTCCCACTGGTGCCCTGCCACTGGGTGCTCTTTCTGGTGGCAAAACATCTTTGAAAAATGCCCTTCAAGGCTTCTCTCCAAATCATAAAATCACTTCGTTTGCCGAAGCTAAAGGCCTGGATGCCATCAATGCGTGCATGCCACCTCGGCGTGATGGGCAGCGTACGCCCGAGCCGCAGGACAAGAAGCCTCATGTTAACAGCAATGCACACTCGTGAAGTGCTAGCTAATATTTCTCTTCGATCCTTATATTTGATCCACAGTCTTAGTGGCAGTGAAATATGTGTGAAGGAGACTCAGCTATGGGGATGATATTTCACATTTATATAACCAAGGTGGATTTGAAGGGAATTGTCATGATAGATACTAAAAATTTTAAAATTTGGATTTAACTTTTTTTCAATAGTTGAAATTAAAATTTCTCTTAAGATATTACCTCTCGATATTTAAAATATGTCAGATCTGCAGGCAACAAATTTATTTAGTCAATTAAATATTAAGGTATGCACATTTATTTATAATGCGCTGCACTGTTTAATTTTTGGTAATGTAATTTTAAAATTTTCATATGAAAAGACATGATATTGTAATGTAAATTTATTCAGATTGTCTACTTATACTCTACATTGTTATCTACATTAGTGAAAATTAGACATGTCTATAATTTTTCAAAGCATAATTAGCTGTGATATTAAGCGACGATCAATGTATTATTTAATAGCAATCTGCTAGGGAGTACAAGCATGTTCATTGGCTAATCATGCATTGAAATATGTAAAGTAAGAGTGACGTTCTCAGCTTAGGCGTGTCTTTATATTCTATTAAGTAATAAAATTAATTATGTACTATAGAGTTGCAGCACATTATGTGTTGTTGCCGTGCGTGTGTGCTGTGTAAATATGCCTTGTGCGTACACACACGTTATTGCAGCTTTAACACTTGAGATAAATATTACTCTCTTTAATATCTTTGCTACAAGTTGTACTTAATTGTATTTTATTGTACAAAATATATTAAATTACTATCTATGAACTATACTTAAAATTAATTTATATTTGGATATTTGGGTGTATGCTGGCCCCTTGTTGCCTGCATGCAGCTGAACTTGTATGCTGGAACATCACATATTAAACTTTCTTAGTCATAATGTTTCGGTATATGAGGTGTAGCGGCTAGTCTAATTGCAGATTTTCTTACAGCTTCTATTCCAAATTTCACTTATATATTTAATTAGGTTTAATGACCTATGCACTGTTGGAAAATCTCTTTTGGTCTGCCAAATAATTATTAATCAATGCAATAAGTTCATTTGTGAATACTAAAAGTGGCTTACATTCTTTAAAAGTCAGTAATAAGTATTTTATCTCAATTCAGTGTGTAGTCCTTCATATGTTCTGTACTTTTAAATAAATTTTACCTATGTAAAAAACTAACAATATATTTAATTTTATTTTGTACTAATCATGGGAAGTGTTGTTTTATCCTTTAAAATATATTAACATTGAGCTCCATATATTATAGTTTCAATAAGTCAGTCCTGTTGATCCTGATGCTGTCTGTGATTTTAAAGCTTTGAAAATACATTATAAAAGCCATTGTTTTGTCTAACTTTTAATTTTATTAAGAGATATACAAGTGTTATATTATGCTATAAGTTGATTTTTGTAATCTTATGAACGTACATATTATATCTTCAATAAATTCATGCAAAATGTTATAAACTTCAAGCTAGCAATAAAAAATTGTTTGCCTGGAAATTTGCTCTCAGACTTAATTATTTTTATTTTATATGAAAACAGAGCTGTTTAAATGCATCCTACGTATTTAATGGTCATGAGCATAGAAGACATTATTTAGTCATTTGCATCTATTCAAGTCATCAGAGTAGAACCTACCTATTTCCAGCAAGTACCTATTAGCTCAGGACAACCAAGTATTCAATGGAACATATTAAAACAACATTAAATTGTTTCATAACAGTCACTTATGAAGTGTTCGTTGGTATTCTGTTCTATAATAATGAATGCATTTTCACACACATTTTTGACATGAGGTTAGTTTGATCGCTTTTACAATATTCCGTGTTTAGGCTCATCACTTTTTGTTGAATGAGGCAATTAAAAAGTACTGAATTAATCTTGGCACAGGAGATTCATTTATTTTGGAGGTCGTTTTAATTAGGTAAAATAACGTTCTAATTTCGTAATAATATCTTAATACCAAATCAACAATGAGTGGAGGATATTTTCTCCATTTCTGCGTCGAATAGACACGGCCCAGCGGTGAGACATTACAATAGTTTTTCGCATGTTAACGTACGTTTCCGTAAAATACTGGATGTTTCCTGCTAACATATTAACAGATCCAAAGTGTTATTGCGTTTTCCAACTTGAAATTCTTAAGTAACACGGACCTTTGCCTGGTGTATGGCAATAGGCTCGCCTATTACATAGCAAAGTGTATAACTAATGAATCGTGGCAGTGCACATCATTTCGTTGCCTACCCCTTAGAGAAACTACAGGCGTGATATGATACGCTAATATTGAAGTAACTAAACCAATATAAAATTGACGATATCGATAGATTGACTGTAGTGAAGACTGCGGCAGGCGAGTAAAATAACACTCGACTAATAACAGGTGTGTGAATATAAAATGCTTGCAGTGAATGTCCGCAACGCGTGACTGTTTTACCTACGTGATAGGTACATTTTGGGTTACCCACATTTCGAACACTTACCCACCCTAGTTCCACTTATTCAAAATTACGCCGATAAAATAAACATCGCCAATGGAACGAAGTTTTATATTGTTATATATTGTCGGCCGTCCTGATTTTAAACCTACTTTCCATAACGCTAGAACGCCTGCGCTCTAATTATACACACTTAAAACATTAACAAAGACTGGCCTTTAAACAGCCGTGAAAAATCAATAGAGCGAAATGAGTCTGCAATGGACTCGGCTCACGAGAGTTAATTAGTACAAGCCATCTCAATCCCAACAGATGAATATAAAATACCGATACTTCTATTAGGAACCTATTATATCTTCGTTTTTATAAAATAATTATAAACTACAGCGAACTAATAAATCAGCCACGCCTATTTGTAAGACGACTCCAACCTACTTACACAGGTCGAGGAGGTCGCCATAACAATGATTATTCACTGAAATCGGTTCAGAAAGTATTTCATTATTTTTATTGTTCGTTTGCATACCACTATAGACGCTTTTGAATACATGTAAGTACTTATGGATCACTAATAGATTCGATTAAATCTTTCAATATAAATGGCTATGTCTTTCCAAAAGCTTTTAAACAAACTGTTATATTAATACTCTTAATATAAAATGTTGTTAATAAGAGCATTATAGATTGTTCAAAGTAAAAACGAATTTGCCACAACAGTAGACGTAATTGGCTAAACAAGCGAGCTCTTCACATAACCCTCTAACTTTATATGCGACAAAGGAACTCTCTAAACAAATCTCTCGAAATCACTAGAATCCTATGAGGAGCGGTCAACTGTGAAATACTGCATGTGTTACTGCCGCAGTGTGGTAGGAAAACATGCCAAGTCATGAAGTGCCGCAACTTAATCCTCAAGGGAGTAGTAATCAGTTTATAACTACGTTCATTCTGAACTGCAGTACTGTCCTGTTTAAAAATGATATAGGTCACATGTCTCTCTGCTGCGAAATTAAAATTAGTACCTACATATAAGTTCATTATTTAAGTGTTTATATCAATGTTTCTTTGAATTAGTCATCAAAATAAACCGTTTACGCTTATTCTTATAGCTAAGAGCGGTAACAACAAATAATAAATTCAATGGCATTAATACTTACTATAATTATTATTTTAAGAAAAAAAATTTCATCGCTTTTTATTATTACATCGTCACGCCGGTCCCTTAAGTGGCCGGCAGAGAGCACCTAGTGTAAAAAATCTATATCCTTACAGACCTGACATGGTTCTTTTAGACTCATCACTCCCTTCGTACGCGAACGCCAGTTTCAAAGACTCGGCTCCCCTATCAGCCAGCGTCTACCTGTCTATCTATTTAGTCACAGTGCCGATCTATTATTTCATATTTTACTAAACAATTAATTAAAATAAACCGTTTGTGCGGAACATTATTAACATTTTTGTAGAGTATAAATTTGATAACTTTGTGATACCGAAACTCATGCGAAATTAGTTACTAACCTAAGTAAATAATAACTCAACACTACAATTCTAACTAATTACATATTATACTTATTAAAAAACAATACTAATTCATTCCAGGTACACATCAGTAATCAGTTATGAAAAAGAACTCAGTGGAAAATACTTAGGCCAATGACTGTGAACATGGGGGTCTCGACCCCTGAAGGGGCCGCGTTTGTTATTAAAGAGGGTCGCAATATGTTTAAAAATAAGACTTGTGTGTAGGTAATGGATTCGTATATTAAAGAAATTAATTTTATTGCTGGGTATTTAAATGAAATACTACTAAATAATAACAATATTATAAAATAAACTTATTAAAAAATGTTTAATTAGTACAAATATACGACTAATTAATTCTTCCCCGATAAGTTTGATAAAACTGACAGCATTGTTTAAAATTACCTATGTATGTGTTATCGAATAACGTAGTAATTTTTTTCTTTCTTTTTTCTTGCATTTTATGTAGAAGGGTTTGTATAGAAGGTGGCAAGGCTTTTTAAATGAACCTTTTTTTGATCTGTTACATAAAAAAGATTAATACACAATGGTCTAAACAATGATAGGCACGGACAGCAAAACAAAGTTGAAATTATATTTTTAATAATATTTATTATTTTAAAGGCTACAATTTTTCAATGAACAACCTAAAATATTATCTTGGATTTAAAAATTTTATACCGTGCAATATGGACGAGTATACAAAATTTTATTAGCACAAATTAGACAAAGAACATATTGAAAAAAAATAATAAACAAAACCCAGATAAATAGCGAAAATGAAGTTTTAAAAACGAGAACAAAAAAATTAATAAGCCAGTAGGTAAATACGTGGTTTAGACGCTGACCGTACTTTATGGCAGCCATTCCGTATCCTTGTGGCGCGCTGTTCTTAAATCTAATAGTAGTATCAGCTTCAATGAGTGGGTCGGAGATTTAGTCGCCCTACATCCATACTGGCCTATATACAGTCTAACAATGAACCAAATATTAAAACTCTAAAAGTATCAAATTAAGTATACCTATCGATGAAACTCCAAAATAATGACTAATAATAGCATATTACTGAAAACTTGACTGAAAAAACAAAACAATTAAGTATTTCGATTCCCAATAGATTTTCCTTAATCCGATACCACTTTTCTAGTTTTTAAAAAGATCGACCTCGAGACTAAATTGTGCAATTTCATTGTTCTACATACCTACATTCACTATTTTAAAATTCGCCTTTTTAGCGTTCATGAACTCCAAATATAGATTTATGGACATTTAAAATAAAATGTTTACAGCTCCGGTGTGATCCTTACCTCTTATTATTTAACAGAAAACTTTATAAAATTGTAAATTATTATAGGTCAATGGATCGATAAAAGAAAATCGGGTCCATCATAACCTGAAAATGTTAAGAATTAAAAGCACGACAATAAATGGCTACTCTTATATGGTAGACAGCTACAAAGCAAGAGATAACCGCACTCATGATACTCTTTTGGAATGGTGAAGAAAAGTACTACCTTAACCCCAAAGAAATACGTAACGCAGAAACATTAGTTTTATTTGTGAGATTTGGTTTATAGTAATAATTATAAAAATATTAACATCGTGTCTATGTCTACCCCCCAAAAGGGTAGCAACTCCTCATACCTCCATCGCCATTCCTTCCCGCTAGTACGCTCCCACGTTTCACCAGCTTTCCCAATATGAAATAGAGAACGAGCCTATACATCGGTCACAGCTCCAGACACCGAACTGCTACAATATATTAAAAGAAAAAAACCCAATAATACCCGACCCAAGAAAATTAATGTGATTACACCTACATTATTAGCGATAGGTTCAAGAAAAGGTGTTACAGAGGTTATATTAATATTCTATTAATGCTAATTAGTTTGAACAAATATTTAAGGACATACGTAGTCTATTATTCTCAATTTTTGTCGAACACTTGTTTCTATTTGAGCCATTTTTATTAAATATTTTTTCATTACATCAAGTAACACGTTTTCCGAATCCGCTATATTAAATAAACCATGCGCTATCAGTCCACCCCCTCGCTACGTCTGACATGAGCCTGCGGTACAGCGACCGCTTTGGAAACCACCTACATATCAATACATATGGCGCAATGCGACGCGGCTACAGAAATTTGCTTCTAACAGGACGATTGGAACATTCATCTGTTATCCCCATTGAGAGCCTGCAGACATCCCACGATCGAATCAGTCATCTGTTTAAAGATGTAGATATTTTTGTTTAGTATTTTAATGCAGTTTTAGTTCTGTTGTCAGCCATTGTATTTATACGTAACAAAATAAAAGCCAGGGTGGAGCTTAGCGTCACATGTCATCTTATTTTACATATTTTGCTAAAAAAATTAAACATGACACAAAAAGCATTTAATACGCAAATAGGGTCGTCGAGTTAATTTGATGCCTCCATGTAGACGCAGTAAATTGTAGGCACTACCATAAAAGATTTTTCTTTTAGCTAAAGTTGGCAACAGATTATATAATATTTATACTCCCCTATAATATTCTTGCCAAGTCACCCAATAACGGGCTTTTGCTTTACATTCCCTTTTTCTAGTTTTCCATAAGAGACTACAGCATAAAAATAAATAAAGAATGAATATTCAAATTAGATTAATATTTCTTTTACATATTATCAGTAATTGTTAACTTGAAATTAAGTTGTCATAAAGTTATTGAAGTAAAAATATGGTTTAAAAAAAAAAAAATCCGAAAAATTATATTATTTTTTATTTTATACTTATAATAGGTTTACGCTATATTCAACCAAAAATCTTAGCGTCATTTTTAAAGACCTATCCACATATGGGCGTTAATCACTGCCGCTGTGGGTAGCGAAATTCTGCTCATTGTCGCCCGTGTAAAATGACTTTTATTTATAGCTGCTCCCGCGCCGTCCAGCGGTATCTTTTTCGGAAAGCGATATTGGTATATATAAAGTTTGCAGGGTATTCCCGATCGATTACCCGGTGTAAAAGTAAGACACTATTATATCCTTATGTCAATGATGCTGAATCTGTCATCAAGATGCTAAGCATCCCGTGTACTTTACAAAAAATGTAATAAAAATCTTTTCATTAATTTGCACTTGCTTCCATTCCAGTTAAAGAAATAAAAAAGTCGAAGATAAATGGCGCGTAGAGCATCTTAGGGAAGACTTAAATAAATTAATTCTGTAATTCATAATAAATAAAATTGATACTAACTATTAAATTGCTTAATTGCGTCATCTAGTCGTTTATGAAAGAGTAATGTGACAATTTGAATCATTTGAAATAGGAACGTCTCGGTTTTAAACTGACTGTAGCGTCATCTAGTATCTGGTAGGAAGTACTAAATACAATGGTTATGAAAACTAAAACTTCTAAGAATCGTGTACTTACGCGAGCTAAAAACAATCACGACACTATCCACCCCATAAATCATTTATATGCGAAATAGCACATAAATTCTTAGTGTTTTTTTCTGTGACTGACTTATAAACATCCACATTATAATGAATTATTAACTTTCTATCTATGTTAATAGATAAGCGTGTTAAAATAGTTCTTACCATTGTCTCATACCATTGCTTCACTTTTATTTTTTGGATAATCAAATGACAGTACTTTATTGGATTAAAATTTTTTGGCGATTATTTATTTATTGTTCTTCTGTCTGTCTTCCAATTATGATTTGAAAATGTAAAGAAATTTGTATTAAAACTGCATGTAACTTAGAGTATTGTTAGCATACTATAGAAAATAAAATGATAAAAACAAATGGAAAAACTTATTTATTTAGATACAACTTCCTACATACAACACGAATATCTAAATCACGTAACATTGGTACCATTTCATTGTCATCTCTTAAATGTGTAGAAAAATTAAGCATTTTACATTTGTGTTCATCAATACAAACACATTTAGAGGAAAACTTGGGAGTAGTTTTCACATTTTCAGCATTATCTTGACTATAAGGATCTGATATAGTGCTCAGTTCATTAATTTTACTGGTCAACATAAGATTAGAACTGGGATAAACAAAAAATGCAAACATGGTGAGTGCTATGAGACACTGTATGGGAACTGCTGTCGCCCAGTATTTTTGTGGATAATAGTATATATTAAAGTAATGCAAGTAAGAGTCTGGTGTTATTGACCAAATTAAATATATAGCAAGAACAGTTTTACTTAACAAATACATAAAAAATCCATACAAAGATCTCGCTGGGCTGGGTGCCGGTGTATGCTCTGCCATGTTTGAAAAATTTATTTCTGCTTAAATCTGTCTATAGTTTTGACAATCAATAGAACATTTTTCAGATAGGAATTGGTAACAACCCTCAATTTTTTCAAATCCTCCGACAGAAAATGTCTGAAAACAAAAAAGCAACAAATTAAAAAGAAGTTATGCATGATTTAATAAATATATATATCTATAACATCCAGACCTAACTGCCAAATCTGCTGTCTAAAACACAGAACGCTAACTAAAATTTTTATGCTAACTAAAACTTAAAATTATATAGTATGTCCTGGTCTTCCTTAATACAATGTTTTATCACAGTATTCTTAGTTCACTATATTATCATAAGTCATTTTTGGTTACTTAATAGCAAAGTCCATGTTTGCAATTTTATATACAATTGAGTTGTGTGTAAATTTTAAAAGCAGTCTATATATAACATCTGTTAATATTTGTCTGTTTATTGAATAGGGGATGTGCATATTGCCATTCACCAGGAACAAATCTAGACTCTAAGCTAATACTAGGAATTCCATATTTGAAAAACTGAATCAAATTAATAAATAAAATATAAATACAAACATTTCAAGAATTTGTCCATCAAGTTTCAACCTCCTTTGTACTCCACTGCCTTTAAGTTCTTTATCAACACCTAATACATCATATGCTAATGAGGCAAATTGAGGAGTTGAGAACGGAATGCTTATTAACCTGAAAAAAAAAATCTTTGGAGGGACCAGATAAAATTGGCCCTGGGCAGATCTCTTCATGATTGCTCAAGACAGGCAATAATATGTGATGAATGGCGGAGAATTGTTAAGTGAGCCACTGACCCTTTAAATATGACCATGACCACTCTGCCAAGAGTGTAACACAAGAGAAAAAGAAGACTACATATTGAATATTGAGGACATAAATATCTAAATTTATTTAGAAAAAAAAAATGTTAAAATACTTTGCACAAAAATACAAATTATATTTATAATATATTTTTCCAAAAACACTACAAAACAGATATGTAGTATGTGTAAGTGGACAAAGATGATATGCAATAGTTTTCAATTATATTATTTTATAACATAAATAGTTATGTTCATGCATGTGTCTTTTTTAAAGGTGCTTGAAATATAGGCAATGTGTGAAGATGTTATGT
>DWDT01004229.1:0-11439 GCA_018245595.1 Microceris scylla | reverse complement strand
CACGTAACGCAAAATTGTTTTATTCCTGATCGACGAAGCGCTAGCGTCCTGTGTTGTGTCAGAGCGAACATTTTCAGACCTGTCACCTTTCAGTGACGGTTCACACTCTCTTGTTCGCTCCTGCATTCAAACGCGCCATCATATATTTAATGGTTTTCGATAATATTACGAGTACATGTCGAACAGATTACCATTCATTCATTCAGTCATTTTAAAAATGTTATTTTTTTTCGTATTATTGTTTTGTTTTATTACTTCTTGTATTGTTACCGTCAATTAACTAGATCAAAATCCCGCTCTGCCAATAACACGTTTGAAATGTGACAAAATCATATTAGATAACACAATGGAACACCCATCGAAGGACAATGGAAATAATAATAAATGAAAACAGGAATTTAAAATTTCCATTAAAACCTCAATTTAGCACACAGCTGCGAGCCGCGTGGCACTTGACACATACAAGGACTCACAAGAAGCCTGAATAATTACGTAGCTATTGACCTCCGCTGAATCGCTGCCGTGTTATTATATTTTTAAAAGTATTTTATGACTCACTTCTGACCATTAATTCACTGGTGTTTCGTTAAATTTCAAAAGTTAAAAAAAGTTAAGTTTTATTTTAAAATATTCAACATTTTAAGACAACTCGACTGATAGAATCAACCCGTTTCTAGCTGTTCTAGTTAAGTAATTAAATGAAAGAAATATAAATTAGGTTTCATGTCAGAAAGTCATTTAAATATTTTGTTAGCAATTTAAATGGGCTTAACGATTCTATAAAAGTTAATTAAGTGAGTGAAGTAATATCTTAATATTTTTACATACATGTGTAAGCAACTGTGAAAATTTCAACATATACATATTTTTCAACAGAGCGACATATTGAAAATTCCGCGTATTGTTTTCACCAAATAATATCCGCATCCGTTATTTGTACACGTGAAACAGAATCGTAGAGCATTTCGTCATATTGCGTTGGCTTTGAGGGCAGCTAGTGCGGAAGAGAATTGTTTTTTAAATAAAATATTCACGAATATTTGCAATATATTGTACAAGTTTTTAATACCGAATGGCACTTAAGTAGGGAAACTTATTACAGTACTATCAAGAAACTAAATTCATTGCATTTGTTCATTTTTAAGCATAACATTATCTAGCTGTTTTACGATCCACACAGTGATGGCAAAGTTTTAGTAAAACAACCCACATTTTATTTTTCTTATACTACAACTATTCGGAGTTAAATAAAGAATATATACACGTATCAACACACGCTACATTTAGTACAAGACTGGAATAAAAGTCTCCAGCTGCTTTCGAAACAAAAAAAAACGTCGGTCTCATTCACAGAAGCTTCTTCGACGAAACAATGAATAATAGGACAAAGGAAGCGTTTCGAGGTAGTTATCTCTAAAAGCTCGACAAATACTCTTAAAACATAACCATTGTGAGAGGTTTTTAATAGTTTTTATTCAACCACATTGAACTTTACAGTTATAGCAATAAAGCCTTTAATGGTTTGCTGATCAGCAAAAGTTATCAGCAAAGCTCAAAGCCCAGAAGACAACTATCGCGGGAACGTAATGTTATTACTCAAAGCAAATATTATTCCGCTTTGAAAACTTTCATAGCTGTAATCCATTTACGCGAACCGCAGGCGAACAGGCAATTTTAATACCACCAATATTCGCATTCATTTATTTGCGCACCATACATCAATTATAGTATGCAGATCGATCTTTAACAAGTACGTGCATTTACATTTTGTTTTACGTAGGTATCTCACGAGCTCGAAAATGCGCACTCAACGCTTGGAAAAAAAAATTCCGCTCCAAGTATAATAGATGGGAATAAAGGAAATATGTAATTTTCCCACTGTCAAACTGTGTTACATAAATTTGAAAAAGGTTCAATCTAAATAAAACCTCAAGGACAGTAAAATATGTCAGTTAAGATAATTTGTAAGCGGCGTAGGGAGAAATATGAAAAATTACCAACATTAAGTTAATACTGTAATGCACTCAACACGATGTAAGAGCTTCCAGCAATGGAAAATTTTCTAGTCTCTCTGGGGCTGGCGGCACAGTCAGCAGAAAAATTTAATTCAGCATTTTTACCCTTTTGATATTGGATCGGAAGTTTCAGTTTGTACCTTCTGTTGCTGACTTATTCAGCATTCATCCTTTGATTAATGAAATAATAATTTTCTTTTGTATTCCTACCGGTCATCATATTCTTATTGAATGATTTATATAATTTTTTTGTAAATGTTCAAAGTAAAAGTTAAAAAATGTTTAAAGTACCCCACCCTTTGAACCTTTTTATAGAATAGAGTTATATAAATTATTATATGAGACGACGAACGAACAAAGAATGTACCTCAGTCGAAACATTTTGAATCATTATATTTTACTTAAATTACATTGTAAAAACATAACTAAACCAAACATTACAAAATAGATTACATCTTTAAACTATATACCATCACCACCAGTAGAATAATTTTCAAAATCTTTATAAAAATTTTCGTGTACAAATATTGGTGCGCTCTACCTGTTGTTAACACATAAAACTTCCGACTACACGTGTAAGACACAACTTGGCGCTGTGCCGGTATTTACTTCCGGAATATCATTCACCTCTGACTGAGCGCGCTCGAACGACTGACAGAGATAAAGTACGAAATTACTATCAATCAAGGTAAAAGCCCCAAATGATGTCTCATTTGAATTTCTATATCGCAATAACACAGGCCATATCAACAAGAGAAAACAAAGGAATACATAAACATAACATATTTAAATCTTACTTGAAACAATTTTCAAAAAATATAAGGGTGTCTCGTAAATAAGTAGGTTTCCAACAGTAATCTACACCTTGTTACCACAAATGCTGAATTCAATATTTTTATAAACCCAAGTAAATGATAAATGAAATATCGAATATAAAAAAAACATTGAAATACCCATACTGTAAATCCACCATTGACAGTAAAATTACCACCACGGGGCTTATTTATCTTTAATTTTTAGACATACAAAATGTTCAACCATTTCAAATAAAAACCAAATCCGGTCTCTTTTAATGTGTTCATTAATAACACACATACGCACCATGACGTAGAGTAAAGTATTGTTTGAGTTATGTGTTATTGTTACGTATAGGTAATTGCAGAATAACCGCAAATTTCAATAATATAGAGAACGGCAAAGATAATGAACGAGAAAATTTTAATATCAAACTATGAATTGGAAATTACAAAATAGGAATACTGAATGAAAGCTAAAATAAAAATATTTCTGCAATTGTTGCACGAGTCCGGTTATACCTTTTGTATGTAAAATTGAAACAAATACATTGTTTCAATTTCACATAAAAAGACTGCCTCGTTGGTCGAGTGGTTGCAAGCGCAACTGCCGATCGGGAGGTCCTGGGTTCAAATCCCGGGTCGGGTACTATTGGATTCTTCTAATTTACAATTTCTAGTAGTGACTCGGAGTCTGAAATTATGCCCGGTGTATAGCAATAGGCTCACCACCTATTCCATGGTACTTAAACGTAACTGGTAAAATGTGGGAGTGTACTACACTCTTTTGCCTACCACTTCGGGGTTTACAGGTGTGATGTTACGTCTTTTTTTTACGTTATAAATTATAATCAGTGTTATTGAAAAAATGGACACTGCACACAGCAATTACATCTTTTCGTATTTTACAGTTCGAACAGATATTAAAACTATTTTCATAAGAACATCCATTGGACATACTGGTCCATTCACTATTAATATTTATATCGGGATCCCTGAAACAAAAGTTCTCTAAGTCTCAAGTCTGCCACAGGAACCGAAGTGGATCTGGCTCCAATATCTCTCACTAGCTTTTATATTCTATTGGATTTTTGAAAGTTCAGAGAAACTTGTATTCAACAACCATCAATTCATGTCTTGGAAACAGGAATGAAATTTGAAAAACGCTTTTAGTGTAATTATTTTATCAATTTCTTATAAAAATAAGTCGATTATGAAAAAAACCCAATATTCATTAAGCACAATAAATCACTGAAATATAGATTTTATTTGTAAGTTTCAAATGGATTACTGTGTGGATATGATAAACAATCATAGTTCAATGGTTGTAAATACGTGGGTGTTAACTGAAATATTAAACCAAAAACTTTCATTCATCATCTCTTGCTAAAAGTTTTAGCTATCTGTTTATTCTTTTCTGCCATATCCAGATCATGCTAAGTGGGAAAGATACAGAACATGCTGAAGAAGACCAATGATCAGCCTAGTAATTAAACATGAATAAAATAGTTTAAATCAAAGTTTTATTTACACTATAATTTCATTGCTAAACTTATCTAATAATGTACAATTTACAATTTTGGGATTTTATTTTTTACTGTGTTAGTGTCAAAGTGGGTAATTGACTGCTGAACCCAGACTTCACATCAAGTTCTGCTCGGTTGTCTTCTATGATAAAGGTTTTTCCACTGTAGTCATCCAACTGCACTAATAAGTATCGGCACATGTAGTTCCCATACTCATTCTAAAAAGAGAAGAAAAAGACATAACTAATCACTTAATTGTAAAATATTTCAATTTGTGTTTTAATTTAGGTGGCAATTTTTTTAATTCACGCTAATATGTGCATTATTAGCAGGTAAATTAGTTGCATCTTAATTCCAAAAGTGTCGCTAAAAAATACATTATATAATCATGATAATATGTCCAAGAAACAAAATAGAACAACAGTAAACAAGATGATTCATCTGGAATTTTTGGAAAATTTTCAAGCTTTCAATATGTCCCATTATTTAAATATAACAAAATAGTAAGATGAAATCACTAATATAGAGGTTGTTCACTGAACTTAAGTGTACAATTTTCAGTTTTGTACTGGATCCAATTCATCCCTAAAATGGACCATAAAACACAAAAAACAAAATTAATGCATACTAAAACCTGTTTCATGTCTAATTCAACAACAGCCTTATTTCTAATTCCCTTTATGTAAAACCGCATCCTCATATGCTTGATTCCATCTTTCTCATAAACCGCATGGCTAACATGTGTACGTCGCCTCCGAGAGGTTTCCTCCCCATATCCCTTAATTGGAGCTCCTAAAGCGTCCTCTACCCGAGAATCCTGAAAATTTTTTAAGTAACAAGTTGGCAATCAAAAAAATATGTTGATATCCACAAAATGTAACATGATGTCTTCATACAACATACAGTAAAGTTATATGGAGATATTTGTTTTACATATAAAAACAACTTTTCAGTGTGATTTTTTGGTAAAACAACATTCAAATTATCTCTTAAACTTGCATGTAACACAAAAACTGTGTACATTGAGACAAAATTCTTGTATATAACAACAAAGTATTACATATATACTCACATTTTTACATTTTTCAAGTGCAACCGAGTAAATGTTATTGGGACTGTTACTGGAGAATAACTCCCGAAATACATAATAAAATATGATGCCAGTGACTCCCAGACCAACTACTATGACACCAGTGTAGGAAACAGTCTTGGTAGTTTCCTTAATTTTCTCACCAAGTGGTCTGACATCGGTAGAAACATCAGCTCGTTCTTGGCTCTTCGTAACATCACCTTTATTTGATGAATATAGACGTGAACTGCTATAGCTACAATTATTTACACCAGAAGATATTAAACATACTATTCTGTTTGTACGTGTAACAGGTAAAAATTTTGAAGCTAGAGTCATATTTTTCCACTGTTTAAGTAGCTAGTGCTTTTGGAATATTCCTAACTAAAGCAAGCAATGACTGTTGTGATTAGGTAAATAATATGCCGGACGGGTAAAGGTGACACTGACAAGGGTTGTTACGTTTCAGTTATGGATAATTTCGGCATCATCTCGATAATTTTAAATAATATTGGATATAAATAATAATTTTCAAATATTTATAGACAGATGTAAATTGCTTTTCTCTATACATGCGTATATAGAGGAAATATATTTAAAGTGCATCATTACAGACTACATCATTACAGACAATATGAACTTGCGATATCAATCACCTGTTTTATTAGTTCATGTAATATATTTCTGGTTTATATTTTTATGAAGTGTTTGTTGTTAGCTCAGTGTCTAAATACTTTATAATATTTAATCATTTAACTTGTTATTTTCTTATGAATAACTGCGACCATATATACAAATTTAGCGTATTAGACTTCGCCCTTCATAAAAATGACATGTTGTCAATTTGTCAATCAGTCAATGTCATCTTTCATCTTTGTCTTTCCAACAGATTTCCACTGCACTTTATTATACGTAAAGGTAATAAACTGAATGTAAATATGATTGTGATACGCAATATTTATATGTACAATACCTGAGCTTAGCCACAGGTTTTAAATTAGTGACAGTAAATATTAGAAGAAGATAATATCAAAATGGATTGGATAATTTCGGACGAATTAGGCCTGACTGTTGGACATCTGGTGGGCTGGGGTGCAGCTGGTGCTATGATCGTGGGTGGAGTGGCGCCATATATTCCTCAATATAGACAAATCAAGCGAACACAAGACGCAGATGGATTTTCTCTTTATGTATGCCTAACACTCCTCATTGCAAACACTTTACGCATATTGTTTTGGTAAGAATATTTTCATCTTGTACAAAAATATACTAATAGAATGCTAGATATAGATTGCGAGAACTGTATTAAATTTTTACTGGCTTGAAGGCATAACTTGTTTTTAAATTTTCAGATAGATTTTAATGTCATCCAGAATCATTAACTAATATTGACTTGATAACAAACTTTCAGGTTTGGCAAAAGATATGAATTGCCGCTTTTGATTCAGAGTGTAGTGATGAATATAACAATGTTTGCTATGATCCACCTGTGTGTAACAGTTCGTAAAAAGAATCAGATAATTAGAGCGAGGGAGAGAATATTCACAGGTTTGTATCACATAGTAGTTCACCAACACTGCATCTTTCGGCTTGAGTATTTTTAAGTTTTTCTTTTCCTCTATTGTAGAGCTTTGTCACTTTAATCATATTCTTAGTATTATTAATAATATTGAATCTTCCATACTAAACTTTTGTAACTTGGTATTTAAACACATATTGATATAAACATTACCCTGTAATTATGTACTGATAGTCTGTTATTTTAAGTTGAGCTAACTTTCCTTTTTATTTTAACATTATTTTGTTTTATTTGGGTGGTTGGTGTGATTGATCGTGACATTAGGTGCAATATACATGTTATATATACTATTGTGTTGTGTGAACGGCTCAGCTCAGCCGGATGAAACTGCACGCTGGTTGGATCAGCGCAGTGGCCTCAGTGGTGGGGACAAGCCTCGTCGCTTTTATGGTGAGTCACCAGACCAGCCATCACATCAAAGCAATTGAGTGTTCTCTTCTTACTATGTTTGGTCCTCCATAGCTAACTTTGTTAACCGATTATGTGGGTTTTGTTGCAGAGTTCAATGATGTTCATGCTTGTTACATTTGGTTTGTTACATGTCATTTTCTTATCATATCTGGGTAACACTTGTTATGATTTATTTATTGTCTTTTTTGTTGCAGCATTGCATGCTTTTAAATCTGTTTATTTGGTCCTTTTTCATTTGTTTCATGTCTGAAGGAAACATATTCAATGATCATCACTATCTCTTCAATTCATGTTTACATTATAATGACATGGTTTCTGTTATGTTATGATGTGGTTACTGTTATAATATGACATGGTTTCTGCCATATAAAAAGATGAATGTAAGAAGTAAAAACATATCAGATTCTTAAAGATACATATTCGGCATCAGTGCTCTTTACCTACCATATAAGGGACCTGGTGTGATTGTATATTAAAAACATAATATAGAAATGGAGTTTTATCAAAATTTTCATATGGTCATGTGACATTGTTTGTGGTGTTGTTGCTTAAGGTTCATCGCTCCAATATTAAAGTCCATTAAAGTACATTCATTGCTACATTGTTATCTCATTTCTGGACAGAATAATGACCTGGGCCATTCTTTTTATGGGTCATCCTTATCACCTCACATGTGATTTCCTATTTAATATGGAATGTCAATGAACTATATATGTATGTAATAATAACATAACATTTTTGGATGAGGGGCTTATATGGTTACATTTTGCCACATTTCTTTACATTTTGTAGAAAGCATAATTAATGTTTTCAATTTGTAAAGTTGAATAAAGTAAACATTATAAATGTTTGTATATTATTATTATTGTTTGTTTGAAAGACTAGGTATTTATATTACTTTAAGGGATCATTACAAAATCTTTTTTTTGGCATAAAAATAACAAGGAAGTTTACACTATGTGTTCTGTTTTGAAAAGGTATCCTTTGATGGGTATAGTTATAAAATTATATAAGGAAATGTAAGATGTTACTATAGTTTATAGTTCCACAGTGAAGTGTGCTCGTCATTTCAAATTTTGGAGAATTGCATGTAACCCTGACAATTATGACACTCACATCATGCTGCTCATCATTACTTATGAAAATATTAGGCAAAAACTCTTCACTATTTAAGTATTATATATGTAGGTATAAGTCCTGCCACCCCAACATAATGTTTCATTTCAGTTGATAATACCTTGTAATTATCCAAACTGTTTTGAAATTAACTTTCAGATTTGGACAGAAAGTATTTTTGGGCGTGGACTGACTTCCAAAGCTATGTGGACTGCATGCTTGTGTTCTCTGTCCTCGGAGCAGCTATCACATATCTATTGATAGAGTACTCTCCATTTGTGGAATTGATTGGCTTTATGGCTGTCTTCACTGAAGCTATGCTCGGAGCGCCGCAAATAGCTAAGAATCATCAGAATAAAAGCACAGAAGGAATGAGGTACTCTTAGCTTACTTCATTTTATTTATACTATTTTTCCTTTATGAATATTTGTATCATGTATAGTAAAAATCAATTGTGAATAGAACAGATATAGAAGTTACGTATACATTTATTAAGAATAAATGTACATAAGTTACAGTTATACTCATTCACTGTAAGACTGTCTGGTTGGTCAAGTGGTTGCAAGTACCACTGATTAACGAGAGGACCTGAGTATGGTCATGTCCACATATAATTGTATTTTTCTTGTAATCCCTGGGGTCTGGATTTCTATCTTGTATACAGCAATAGGCTCACCAGAGTGGGACATAAACATAACTGGTGTAATGTGTGAGTGTAGGTACTACACCCCTCTGCCTATCCTAGCTGTAATGTTAATAAAAATTATATCTTTACAGTGTCAGCATGGTAATTATGTGGACATGTGGCGACTTATTCAAGACTGCATATTTCGTTTTAAGAGATGCGCCAACACAATTTTGGATCTGTGGTGGACTCCAAGTTACATTAGATATTGTTATTCTTATCCAAGTAAGTTTTATCCAGTGCGTTATAATCATAGCATACAATTAAATCTTTTTCATAGACCGATAATAATAACTGAACTGTGACCAGGCGGTACAACGTTAACTATCTGTCAAAATATCCATATCGGTCGGCCATTGAACACGTAACCTCTAAAAACATTGACAGAGATTTCACGAGTTCTACTGTCTCGGCATCAGTCCTGCCTTGTTATCTCTAACTAGAAATCGCAGACCTTCATTAGATAATATCAAGTGATTGTAATTGAAGGTCTGTCTATTGCCTGTTTTTGCCTGTTGTCAAAAATCTCCAATTTGTCGTACAGCAACATTTAGAAACGTACCCCAGTCATTTGAGATGCATGTTTTCAGACTCGAGTTAAAAATTACTAAAAGGGTATCCTATGGACATATAAAACAAAGAATAAAAACCACTTGTTTTCCATATATATCATTCATTCACTGTATTGTAATAAATACGGGCGGACGGATTTTTATTGTAATAAATACGGAATCTACAAATTTAAAAAGAAATATAATTGTGAGCTAGATCATAGTTGAAGCTAATTATTCACTGTCGTCTGATATGAAACGCTTTAAATGCTGTATTTCTATCTTTCTGTCAACCATGTAAAACTTGAAAAGATAATCTAGTCGAAAGAAAAAGTTATCCATTATAAACCGACATTCAAGTTTTTACATTGCCTAATACATAATTTAATATTAAACTGTCATTAACAATAATAACGTGCCACCCTTATCATATACCTACAGTTTATAATTAACGTGATAAATATGCTGATAACACTTTATTGATGTAAAATACGTCATAATAAATAGTGGGCAGTTGATATTTAATAACGATAAATCAGTATAGGTACACTAATGTTAAATATAGAATTTTTAAAGTTATTTCTAAATAAGTAATTGATAGAATATAAGTTATCACTCATTATAATCAGTATAAATGTTCAAACAAACCTTACTATTAAACGTTTGCTGAGTATATTATTATATACTAGTACATGATTTAATGTCTACAGACATCTACAGATCTACAGACATATATTTAGAATAAGATTGTGGTGGAAAGGTAATCATAAACAGTCTGTGGTTGTTAAGTCATTTTGTCCTTTTAAATGTATTGTAATAATGACCACAATGTAAATATCTGGCTACGGAGTGATTAAATATTGATTGCAAATAATATAATTTATCTTATCGTTAATTGTATTGTTGTAACTTACCGATGGCGGGAACACCTAATGGTGAAATGATAGGTGACTCATGCGTTTACTTATTAAAATGAAACGACGGTTTTTCACTTAGTTGCAAACTGACATTTTTTTAAGAAAAATTGATGTATATTGCTTAGATATACCACCTTTTTTTAACGGGGAAACCTTTAAAAGGTACCCGGTACCGTGCGAGTGATACCGGGCTATGTGGGATTTTTACCGCACTAAAATCACGTCGGTTGCCTCCCTCGGCTCTAACAAGAGGGGCGCTAATCGACCCTACGGGCCCGACACCCGGGAGAGGCATAGTGCCTCTTCCTACGCCCTCCGATTCCGCTCATGACGATATGCAGCGAAACATATCTTCGTTCATCCCGAGATCGCCACCCTGAACGGTTCGAGCTCCTACTCTAACCGCCCAAAATCTCGCAAGCCTTCTTTAGGTCGCCTCTTACGACAGATAAGAGATACCGTAGCTCGTATTCGTGTCCCGAGCTACAGGGTTTAGATATATCGCCCAGAACAGAGTTGCAGTATTGTTCAATCGCGTGACATAATCTATATTACCTAACCTAACCTATATTTCCATTTTAACTGATGATACTCGTATTTCCTATCAATTTATTTCATATGTATCAAATTGTCCTTTATTGTCAGAACCATGAAAATGTTTATATACTTACCTTTACCTAGCAATCTGGAAAATTGAACATGAGGATGGTAAATGATCATCAGCAAGCATATATATGCGTTCATACATATTTGAAGACAATTTTCTCGCCCTCTCA
>DWDT01004228.1:0-11439 GCA_018245595.1 Microceris scylla | reverse complement strand
GTACCCATTGGGACTCAAGGAGTATATGACACAGTCTTGACCTTTCCCATTCCGAGAATAGACCCATCGTTAGCCGTAATATTATAAAAGGATTGGTGATGATGATGGACTATGGTACATGATAACAGCAAGCCTGCTTCTTTAAGGTGTATTCAGAGAACAGCGAAAAGTATAAATTACGATTTTAAAATGCTATGACAAAAGGCCGCTGGATGCTACTTAAATGCGCTACAAACTGGCGACTATCGTATTGCGGGCTACGTTCATAACATGTTTTGTGTTCGCTTTTAATCCTCAGTTTCTTAAATAATTCCTTTAAATTTCGACTTCATCGATATTCATTTGTATGTGAGTGACGCGTTATCCCCAGCTATTGTTGTTAATTACACTACGCGGCACTGACACGTAGGATAATTATCGCGACAACAGCGCGCGTGTCGCGAGATGGAGCGCGCGACATGTGAACAGTGAGCCTCCGCATTGTTCTGTATTTATGACTTACTTATTGCATAATCCCAATAGAAAATTTTGGAATACATTCGAATAGATCCACGGTTACGGTTGAGATGACGATCCTCGGCTTTGAGGAAATCGCGAGAAGGAGGAGGAGAATATGAAGGACTTTGAGAGGGAATCCAATAGGAGACTGCTTTGAGCTGTCCAGCATCGAGAAGGCCTTATCGCTCATAGCTCAAAACCATTTTCATAAGTGAGTCCCATGGAGTTGATTCGTGGATGCTGACGGTAGAAGTGGTTCATAGTTTGAAAGTCGCAAAACCAATTTCTATTTAAGGCGATGTCACTGTCACTTCTTGAACATCCTGCTACTGTTTATATAAAATACTCTTAAGAGGATTTGGTTACAAAATCTTCTCAGACTGTATACAAATAGAAAAGAATGTTCGTAGAATACAATTTTATATAAAGAGTATTACTAGTCACTACAGCAACACTCTACATCACTCAACACTCTACAACACTCAACATCAGTTCAGAATTCTTGACACCAATGTAGCAAGCTATTAGTAGCTTTTACAATATAATATCGGATTAATTTGTCGCCGAATACGTTTCAAGCATTTCAACGCTGACATAAATGCAATATTCGTCAGAGTTCTGTAAATACAGACAACTGAACTCCGAACTGACGGTAAATTGGCAACAGTATTTCAGAGTAAATAGATTTAAAATAGCGTAACAAATTTTAATATGGAGACATGTGAACCGCGTATGACGGTACGAGCAAACGGGAAATGTCCTGACAGCCCGCCAGGCGAGCCTGTGTGACGACATAGGAAATATAAAGGAGATGAAATAAATTTACCAGGGTCGTCGGCTCACAAGAGTGGGCTACAACACTCTTGTGCGCAAGAAACGCAACAGGAGTGATTTATATTTTAATTAGAGCCTGAATTTATAAAATTCTTTTTAAAATTTTCATATTTCAACGTAGCAAACAATCTTTACGGAGTTGTTAATTCATTTCGTCAAATTGATGAACTATGGAGAGCTAACCCCATGTATATCTTTAATCTAAACTTGGTGGTAACGCAATCAGCCGGTAGCTCCGTTCGGAATATGTCCTGGGGGTAAATAGATTGAAGAGTTAAAGACCGCTGTGCACCTTTATTGTTCTGCCTCTGACCTAATTCCCCACCGATACCCTATAGCTTCAGGATAGAATAAATAACACACGCAGGGCTACTTTAGGTACCGGGTAGGAGCCACAAATCCTGTTGTCATTTTACAAAATATGAATTTCATTTCATAAATATGCTAGAACACGAAGGAGCCAGGTGTATCCATTGGACACTTACGCAATATGGGCGAATGCACAGTACCATGTGTGTACTACGACTACAACTAAAAAAAATAATTTTTGGCACGGATGAAGTTGTTATTTCTTGGGCATAACTTTGACAGATTTATTAGGGACTTCACAGCTTCGCGCAAGATTGTGAACAGGAATAAATATAATATCGTTAGCTATATGCATATATGTTATTAAACATAAAGTGAGTTTCGCTACTTTAAATGTTTGCAATATTGCCAACGATCGGAACATGATATTTTTGTGAACTGCTTTTAAATGGGCTCAGCTTATTTGCTTAACTAATATGACATAAACACTTTCCACGCGCCTGTAGGTCACTTGGGTGACCTCAGCGATTCCTACCTCAGCGTGAACAAATTTTCCATTTACGATGTAAAGCTTTCAGTGCACGACGCGAGCAGCTTCACACACGATACAACGCCGAAGAATGCAAACACGAAGCACAAAGCGTCCGGCACTCCGTGTTGACGGCGGCCGCTGGCCCGAGCTGGCTTTATGAATTTTATATCAAAAATATTTTAACTGCGTCTCGTTACGAGTTACGACGCACAATTTGCCGCGGGACTGCTCCCCCCTCCCGCGCGCCGCCCGCCCCCGCCCCTCGCGACACAAACGCGCCATGAATATTCCCGTCCCGCTGTTTTATCATTTTGATTGTAACAAGGCCTAAGATTAAATTATAAAAAGGCCGGCTCGCGAAATGAATCCGCGCCGGTGCGTGACGCGAATCTCTGAAAATACTCGAAATAAAAAGGTTTGCTCCCTTCAAACCCCCCCCCCCCCCCTTACCCGCCGCATTGGGTCCCCGTAGCGCCACTTCCTAACAACTACACCTTCATGGAGAACGGACTAATTCTGTTGTGTATTCAAATGTTGACGAGCTCTCCTAGATATTGTTTAAGGTGAGGCGGGAAAAATGAACGCCGCCGCGGAACAAAGACAAAGACGGACGCTCACAGAATGTAGGTCGGATTTATCGCATCAATTTTGTGGCGAGACAAAAGGTTGGGTTCCGGACAGATTAATATCGGTAGATCTGGAGCCCGGATACGGCGATGCGGACCGTAATGGACAGCGGGAAGCGCACCGGGGCTCTCGCAAGACGTCGAGCGATGGCGGCCATCAATAAATCCACATCGTCTCGAGATACTCCGCACTCGGGCAATTTCAAGAACTTTCAACGACAAGTGCGCAGTGCAGCTCCTTGGCGCGCGCTGGCCGCACCGCCGGACTACCCCCTATTCTATACACTTGCGGTTCGCTCCACTCTATCTCTTACAGCAGCCCGTCTTTATGTGGAAATTGGTTTAGGCTACGAATATCCTGATAAATTATTGTTGTGATGAATGATTGTACAACTGTTAAACTGCTGCGCTACCTGCTATCAATGCACTGTACTGTAGGCGCTCCTGCTGGCCTCGGGTCTCTCCTGCCTGCAGCCCGCATTTTATTATTTAATTAATTTGACATGTCGTATTTAAAACCATACTTGTATAATTACATTTTGAACTTAAAAAAGTAGGATATGAAACAGCTTTCACAAAATACTGTTCAGCAGAAATTAAACGACCGGTACTCTAATACAAACAATTATAATAAATATGTGAAAATGTATGACTACAAGAATTACGTACAGAATACAAGTTTACGTTCCACAATCTCTAATCAGATCATTTTAGGGACGCTGTTAATCGCTTCCATGTGAAAATGAATCCTGTTAACATTGGGGTCCGCGCGAGCCTGGTGCGTCATACTGTGTATTGACCCGCTAATATATGGTAATTAATTAGTGATGATAAAGAAGCCTTATCTCACCACCGGGTACCAGGCCTTGCACTTGGTTACAGTCGTATCTTAACGTTTACCAAGTTGTTATACAATCACAGTGATCATTTTAATTTATTTTAATAAATGTCGTTACTGTAAGTCTTTATTAAATTTCTTTGCTGTCGCTTAAGAATCAACGTCTTTAAGAACGTATGGCCAGCTCTGGCCGCCTGTGACTCTGCCATACATATATGAACATATATGACGAGTCGCGCGTGTTATCTACATAATGATTTGTTTCTGTAATTTACAAGTAAACTACAAAAAGCCTTGTTACATTAAATTAAAGTGTTGCTCTTCAGCCGTCTTAACACGCGCGAACCACTTTACCGGTTCGAATAAAATTTATTATTTTGTGAACTGAAGTGACATCTACGAGAAAATGTATCGCGCTACGTTAAGCTGAGATAACGTTTACCGCAACAAGGAAAAACCACTGAATTTCTTAGAATAGATGTTTTCGCGTGTTTCAGGATATGTCCACTGCGTCAATATTTCACAGAGCTATATCATTCACGTCACATCCACGGTCCGTAAATATTTTCGCCTAATAAACTTATAGTCCTAATAATGTAAAATGTAAAATAAAAAGATATGTAATATTACCTGGAATTTTAGAAGTCTGTGATGCAGGTGCTAGTATTTTAATTCTTAAGATTTCATCAATCCGAATAATTTTCTATTTTGTTTTAAACACATCCATACGAGTACAGTACTTCGCGACGACACAAAGTAAGACGTAAGCTCACGACCAACCTGGGGAACCCACTTCACCTAGACACTCGTTATGTTCCGCTGGGCCGTGCAACGCCGCACGTAGCCCTCTCCTATGACAAAGACGCGAACAATCTATTCGCTTCGGTCTCTGACCGCTCTGAACCTGACTGCCATTTAAGTCGGCAATACAATTCTTTTTCATAATATAGACATGTGTAGATAAGTACGGCGCGGTCGTTACTTGCGTAAGTAGCCACTAGTAAGGAGCGTTTTCATGCTTTATGAAGCTCATCCAAAGTTTGGTCCATGTTTTTAACGTTGGATAAAAGCCATTAAATATCTCCGCAAGCTTTAGATACAGTTCAGAAACATCTGACGGACAGGTCGATCATTAACCTCTAATACATCTCGTATCCCACAGCTATGGCAGAGATCTGTGCGTATACGTGTGATATTAGGAGGACTGTAGTTACTACTTTTATTATAACATCACGCCTTGACTCATATGATGTAGGCAGAGAGTACCGAGTGCTTAATTCTTTATCTTCTATTAACGAGTTCTTCTATTAACGAGTATCTGACGCTTCTGATCCAGATACGTAAACGTATGAAATTTTATTGAGAAACATGTAACATAAAAAAACGATGGATGGTGTACGTGGATAGAAACAATGACATTTTGCCGTCGTTGGGTGGTGGCGGCGAAGCGCGCGATCAAAGTAGCTCCATGTATAGAAAGCAATTTGGCCGCAGCCACGGAGCCGCGGCCGGCATTATGTAACACATCCATTTTCTTTATTCCGCCATTACGCGGCCGCGCTGCTTAATGTTTATTGTCGGCGAATAAACAACTTCTTTGGTACTTTCTTAATAATAAATGCGCTCTAATGCGCGCCCCATGAATGATATTATGATTGCGCGAGAAATATGAGCCGAACGGTGCTTTACGACGACTGTCGGCTCTTTATTGCTTGAGCGTTTCTTCACAAACTACAGGAAAATGCCACCACGAGCAGCGCATAGAGATGTTATCCTCGACAGCATCAAATCAGAGTCGCCGACATACCTTGCACGAGATCTTACTGCCGTGTGTATTAATCACGTATCCTTATCGTTGTTTAGCATCAAAACAAACTTATCAACGCCAAACGTCAAAATGTAACAATTACCGGACCTACAAGACTGTCCCGTTGATGCAGTGGTTAAAGAACCTAACTGTTGTGATGAATATCGGGGATTCGATTCCCACAGATCATAAATATTTGTATGATAAGAAGAAATATTATTATTATTATCTCTAATAGAAAGGTGTTAACTTCATGACAATTCACACAGTCCACACATATTCGAGAGCTAGTACCGCTATTGGGAATGAAACTCTCGGGAAAACCTACAAGTCTCCACTAATTATTTGGAGCGGTCAGATCTCTGCATGGGAATGTATTACGATAGTCGTGGACAGCTGCAGGTAGTACTGTGTGAAATAGGTACTTTATCTTCATCACTATCTTCGGTCTACTGCTGGACGTGCCGACGTCTTCCAGCTGCTTCGACACATACACGCATATGTACTCGTACACACGCGCGTACCCAAAAACACCTGTCCTCGGGCAATGTTCCAAAAATGATTTCATTTTAATTAAAGGTTGAATCAGAAAATATATTTTTTTATTTGTTTAGTAAACAGTAAAAGATTAATTCGATACGACCTTTTATATTTCACCGTAAAAATTGTAGCGCCCCTTTTAACCCTTGGGGATTGAAAAAATTAAAAATACATTTCCCCAAGCTTTATTTTACGCTTCCAGGATTACACCGGTAACGTTTTATAGTAATCGCTTTAGCAATTTTAGGGTATTCCTTACGATCGGAGAAACGAGTACAATTATAGGAATAAACATACACCCAGGGACGGTATTTCTTTAAGCGACGATTAGGAGATCACCACCATCACCACCTCCGGGACACCATTGAGCCCAGCATCAAAAGCCAACGAAGAAGATGACGATCATACTGTAAACGTACTAAATATACGCGCGTCAAAATAGGCCGTGTTCGTTATTTGGGAAGCACTATCTAAGTATGTTGCTGGGCTGCGCAGCCGCGCTCGCCAGCACTACGTGGTATCGCTCAAACAGCATCCGTGTAAGAGAAAACCATACACATTGGTGCCGCAAGCGCTCCTCAGCGAAGTCCCCTACGGACTGTATTACATTTTAGCGTTCAAATAAAAGGTTACTGGGCATCCATTCTAAAGCGAAGCTCCAATTCTACGCTTTCTTCTGCTGCTAAGCGGCTAGTTCTACATTAAAATTCGAAACCATAAAACATTATTTGCGTCAATTTCAAATCCGTGTTTTCTATTCGTTTCTATAGCATTAAACAGTGGCATTAATTATTTATCCGCTGGAGTTTTAGTACGCTAATTGTTTTTACACTCGAATTTTTTTATAAAGTATGCATCAGAATTTGTACACATCAATATACAAGTAGTGCGTAGCCGTCAATCAAACGTTATTTTGTGTTACCTCGTCTTCCGTCTCCGGCAGAGCACGGGAGAGTCACGAACACGTTTGTCGGACTGTAGTAAAATACGTACATTACAGAATGTATCGCGGCCGGCGCGCGCTAAGTAGGTTGGTAGGTTACGGGCTTTTGCGGCGGGGACCGGAAACAAAACGAACGCTCAATAAATAGGACGTACGGAGGTCCATATATAAGGTGCCCTAACCGCTTCGTCAGACTAATTATCAATACAGTATCAGATATACGTAAGTGTTTATTAAGAACAGTCAAAGAGTATGACAAGCAACAACTTTGCAAACAGTCTGATATTACGAACAAAACAGCTGCACAAAAGCGGCGGGCCGGCTGCGTGCGGTCACCGCACGGCACGAGCCAAAAGCGCAGCCCGCGCGCTCCGATACCTGCGCACCGAATGAAATGATATCCATTCATAAACATTGAATACGCTGAAAATGTACAAGTTATGAAAATTGGTCCGCGAGCCGCCATTTTTCGTTTAAATAACGCACCTGGATAGCGAACAGTCATAATAGAACGTACAAAAGTCAAATATTTATGGACAAAGTTCCGCATGAAATATGTAAATAGTTTCGTAACGTGTTCTGCAAACAAAACACAAAATGTTGAACAATAACGAGTGTGAATTTGATAGAGTTTTATGAAGCGAACTTGTGATTGAGCTGCTTGGGTACTGTTGGCTCACTCCCCCGTGAACCCATTGTCTTGAAAGAAGCAATTTGATACAGTAAAAGAACAATAGTGGTTTAAACTGCAGACAACCTGGTGTTAGGGCAACTCCTTTTACATCAGCATCCTATTCCGTCTCAAGTTCCTTCTTTCTTTTCTTTCAAGTTTTAAACGCAAATTTGAATATATACATAACAATTTTATATTTGCTGAATAGTCCCCTGTACAGCAACCGTCTCCATTTTACTCCAACGTATTTCTGAGTCAATCTTAAATGTATAAATATGTACGTTATCGCTACTACCACTAGCTGGCGGCCGGCGGGCAGCAGCTGGAGCGGCTCTGCAGCCTGCGGTCCGCGCTGGCCCGCTTCCAGCGCCTTATCGCCGCTATTTATTATAACCATTACACTATCTAATGCTAAACACGCTAAACAAAACATAAGCCGCCAGTCGGCTGGCTTTGCTACAATACTGCCACGATTTTAAACATCTCGCCTAAATTAGATAACGAAGTTCGTAAATCAGCCTCAATGCCGCCTCGCTTTGGTTTGAGCCACGGAATTTTCACTTCCGTTTCTGTTATGGCAACGATCATCGCTGCTGTCGAAGGCATGTGTAGCACAATACAAATACATTTTCTTTCTGTCTCTTAATATTCTGCATTCTTATAAAATCAATATTAATGCATAATATAAATATATCCACCGCAATACTTTTATAAACATGAAATTGGATAATATATTTAACACAATATTAAAGCAATCGAGAATAAATAATGTGAGCGAAAATGTTGTAGAATTCCGACATTTTGCTTTGTCCTCACAGCGAGCAATGTTTAAGCTTTGTCGTTTTTTGCACATTTTATCACGTTATTCATGAAAAGATGTTATCGTGTAAATAACATTAGTGGTACCTATAGTTTAAAAAACTGTATCCAACCACCTGCAATAGTATAATGGCCGTGTCGCTGACAAAATAACTCCAGCTTCATGTAAGCGACTATCATACGAGTGTGACTAACAAACATCGGTGCCGAAGCATGTGGGTAAGCGTAGTAAAATAATTATAATATCAATTGTCGAGGTCCAAGTATACAGTCTCCGCAATCTCCTCAGCGTTCGCTTGGCCCGGTTCCAGCACAACCCTTATCATTACCAACTATTTATCATAACCGCACACCCGCGGTCGCGCCACATTCCTTGACCCAATAAACCATCTTCGCTCCGATTCCGATCTGCGAATTCGTTAACTGAAGACCGCTGAATAATGTTTGCGAAATGTGCCTCTGGAGCGTCTCCTGCAGCCAATTGTTGGTCGCGCTCCAATGGAATGTAACTAAGCCGCCATCGATCCACTCCGGAGACTCGTGATGTTCTCTGGCGGAGAAAGCACCAGCAAGCAATTGGTTCGCCCCAGTGCACAATAGTAGGTGCTTTTCAGCGATATTCTCTAATTAAATTGTATAAAACGGTGTACAATCAACTATAGGTAATACAGTACTTCAGCACAGATAATGTCTAGTTATTTTTTCATGTTGCATTAATTAGGTATATGTATGAGTTATAAGTATCTGCCTGCCCGCGCCGTGCTGTACAAGTATGACACTACACGATAGAGTGCCGTGTGAGTGTCGAACAGTGTGAATTGTTTTAATCTTACGTTGTCTTCCCATCTGTGCGTCCCCATAACACGCTGTAAAAGACAAAGTTTATCGTCGTAAAATTTTCTTTAAAATAAAGTTACTTTCGTTCCCAACGAATAATATTCCATGTCTTAAAATAATACTCCTAAATCACCTTTTAATACTCAATTAATATAAGCCTTACGGTGGCTTCTTTATAACAGGTGAATCCATATAATCATGGTGCCGCGCTTTAGACTAAATCTACTAAGAACCAATATTTGTGCAGTACATTTATTAACGTTCCACTGAACACCACGCCAGCGCACGCTCCTGGAGAAAAGAAGTGATAGAAATCTTTCTATTTATATTCACCAAGAATTTGCACATCATTTTTTTCCTTCTCTAATGAAGTTCACTTGGTAATTTTATTTTATTTGTTATTGAATATTACACAATAGATGCAATGTTATTGTGAATTATGCAATTGTGAATAAGCGCATTATTCATATTCTTAAAAATCTGCTCCACTGATAAATTTTACTCCGACTTAAACGATAATGTTACACGTGAATAAAGTTTTCAAAAGAGCCCATCGTTCCCACTGGCCTTTTTATATTTCAATCATAAAATCATGAATAGTGCTACGATATATAAAATTAAAATGTTACTTTCCGCTCTAAGTGTTAAGCTCTGAATGTTAAGACCTGAATAGCATTTATAAACAGCTATACAACCGGCATTCCGAGACTTGCCGTGTATTTTATGGCTTACGATCTAACAACAGAACGGAAAAGAAATTGTAAATAAGAAGTAATAAAGTCAGAAGTAATATAAGTAGCAATTAGTAGTTCAAAAGTGCGTCCTGTAAAGGTCTTATTGTGATTTAGTCTATTTAAAAAATAAAATTGTAAATATACTGGATTTTCTAAGTCCCGCTTTTATTCCACTGATAATATAATTAGGCGAACAAAGTATCGACGTTCATTCAGTAATGGTTAATATTCGGTATCCCAAACAAATAATTTTGAAGCGAATCGAAGGTCAGTCGCAAATAATTTACTACAGTGAAACTGAAACACAATAGAGGAAACATGATTAAAGTATTATGGCTCGCCACTTCATTCCGTTTACATTAGAAGTATGTAGTCGAGCGACAGATGCTTAACTCCAAACATGAAAACTTACTTCTCTATCTTGTGTGTGCTATAAGAAATCTAGTCAGGAATTTAGTGTTATCTAAGTCCACTTCGTTGAATTACTTAACATCGTCTTCATTGCCTGTACATAAATGAAAACACGAGGCCCGTTACACGCTCAATAGCTTTTTAATAACAACGCCGGAGCGTCGTCGCCTTCACAGACGTTCATGGAATAAATGATAATCTCTTCAGCTGTTGTGTTGAAAGGAAAACTTAGTCCTTTTGTGTAGTCGCGTGAAAATTCCGCCATAGAAAAGAAACGAGGCTAGTAATGCTATTGTACCGGCGATTTGAGCCACCGCCCTGGAACGGAACAAATAAGCATCAGTCTCTCGACTGTGCAACAGTATACATACAACCGTTCTGCACTAGGCGACACGGCGCCACAGACTAAGTAATCCTTTTCAAAATCAAGTTAATTTAAAACTATTCCTAATTATTCTTATACTTCTAATGTCGAGAAAATAACTTTATGTGGAGAATATTTTTCAATATGACGGAAATTCCGCACGATCCTTGTCCACAAAGACGTCAGTCAGTACGTTTCTTAGTTGCCGTATAAGGTCTCACGGCGAGCAAGTAGTCACGGAGCAATTGGTGTGAAGCTAGCTATAAAAATAAAGTGAGCAAAATTTGTTGAAGTTCCGGTCAGGTACAATTCTAATGGATATACCTGTGCAATTGTTAACACTAAATATTTTTTGTACGATGCCTAGTTGTCCACGAATAAACTTCTAAATAATTGACGAAATGCGGGGACGATGGTTTCTGGATGCTATTATTGGAATGAATCAGTCGATGAATAATGAAATAGTTGTTCTAATTTGACCACTTCCCATATTCACATCTAATACTCTAAACTCATAACTTGCACCCATCCACCGATCTATTACATGTAATATCTTATATATAAAAATGAATGTTTGTATGTATGTTATCGAAGAAATCAAAAACTACTGTACCGATTATTATGAAAATTGGTATATATATGTATTTTTCCACGGAGAAGGTTTGTGTAATATG